>BMAT01005794.1:310859-330386 GCA_019649035.1 Elysia marginata | reverse complement strand
ATCGGCAGTATCTTGTCACATCGCCATCTACCCCAGGCCAGTAGAAGGTACTAAGGACTTTGTCTTTAGTTCTCCTGATCCCAAGATGTGCTCCAGTCAGGAATCGTGGACTACTGACATCACATATTCGCGCAGTGGCTTGGGTAGCACCACCTGCTTAATTCTCACATTGTTTCCAGGATCCATGTATCGACAATACACGATGCCCCTCGCCTTCTCGAAGGAAACAACTTTCCCTCCTCTCCGCGAAGTTCTGCCAGCATCCACTAGTTCTTGAATCCTTGGATCCTCTTGTTGGAGTTTGATCAACTGTTCACGATCCACTCCTCCGTGCCTCTTCATATCAGGCACCCGTAACGGCTTGGTTACTGCATCGGGCTGCGCCCTGGTCGTCGCCGCACCCACCATCACAGACATGTTGGGATCCTCTGTGCTCCTATCTCCGTCCACGTTTCCGACGATGACATCGCAGATGGCATCCGGAATGCACAACGCCTTCACTTCTCTACGAAGAAAAGGCGTCCTCAAGTTGATGACTGCTTTCTCAGCCAACAACGCGATGTTGTCCATTCTCAGCAGTATACAGCACTCACCAGTCAGTTGACTCGCGTCGACCAGTTTTCTCCGCAGCAAGTGTCGTGCATTACGTCATCTTCTCGGCCGCCTATCTCACCTCTCAGTATAGACAAACGAAGACTATTTGTCTTCTCTGGATCACCCAGAGGAGCACGGTTCATCAACACGGGTACAGACTTTCCGCTGGCCAACTCCAACACTCCGTCTTTCACTTCACTTTGAAGATTGTCCGTCACCTTCATCGTGGAGCCCTCTGTAGGTTTCTTTACTGCGGCTGTTTTTACCTCGGTTGCCTTCAACACTACTCCTGCACCAGCCTTTTTCCTAGTAGCATCCACAGCTGTGCAGTAACGAGCGACGTGTCCGGTTTTCTTGCACTTAAAGCACAGCCGCTGGTCAGCCACGCCCACCTTGGCCTCTCCTGTACGTTGTCCACTGTTGAATTTCTTCTCAGGTTTAATCGGTCGTACAGGATCCATCTTGGGCCGAGTTTTTTTGAAACACCCTACGAGGTTGATCTCACAATTTTTTGTGTCTGGCCTGAAGAAACAAGTCTGCCTCCTTTGCTATTCTTTCAAGTGTAGGCAAGTCTTTTTCCCGCAAATTTGTAGCTAGATCCTCTGGACAGGCATCCATAAACTGTTCTCGTACTATCAAGTCTTTCAATCTCTCATAAGACTTCTCTGTCTTAGACAACTCTATCCCCCTATCTAAGTATGTCACGATTCGCACAATGAACATGTCAGGCCAGGACTCTCACCTTCCCCAGGCTTGCAGGACCAAAGCTTTCGACGATAGCCATCTTCCGTTAAGTCATTTCTCTTCATCAGCGCTTTGTCATAGTCCTGTGCCTGTTCCGACGATAGCCGCCCGTAGCAATCCTAAGCACGGCCAGTCAACAGTGCACACAACGATGATGGCCATTTGTCCCTTGACCAGCTCTTACTTTCAGCAAACCTCTCAAATCGCGTCAACCAAATATCGAGATCGTCTTTTCTGTCCTGGAAATGAGGGAGTTTTGGATGTTTGGCACTTGCGTCACTAAACCTTGAAGCGTTACCGACAGTTTCTTCCTTCACTATTCCAGCCTGAATTTTCGTCTGTAAAATTTTCATCTCTGTTTCTAGTCTCATCTTCTCTAGTTCTATCTTCGCGGCACGCTCCGCCTCTAGTTCTTCTTTCCTCGCAGCGCGTTCTGCCTCTAGCTCTTCTTTCTTTCTTTCGAATCATACCAAAGGCAGACATTTCGGGCATTTCCACTAGAAAGCCTACGTCTATCCATTGCTAATTTCATACCTTTAAAATCTTTCAATCATTCTTCTTTCTTTGCAGTTGCAGCACGTTCCGCCAAAACTTTAAATTCCTGTTTCAAGTACTCTTCACTCTTCTCACCTCGATATCCTAACAAATCCGCTTGCTGAACGATTTCCTCCCTCGTTGTCATCGTCGTGAATTTACTCTGATCTAGACCTATCACACGATATCACTGTCCAAGATCTCGTCTAGGTCGCCAATACATGTATGTCACAAACACCAGAAATAATAAGCGAGCAAACGAATAAAATTCCTGATGCGAGACTTGTGAGTTCTTTTAAAAATCTTGAAAACGTTAAAAGTCGTGTGAAGAACGTAAAAAATAAGTTTATTCAACTCAAAACGAAGAAATCAACTCGAAACAGTATTTACATCCAGCAGCAGTTGAAAATAATAAAAATGGAATTGCTAGTGTACAGCATGAACAAATCGTACATCTAGCTTTTGCACAAAACTACTCACGCACTTGTATCTGTACTTCAAAATTGCGTCTGTCTCACTCTCTCTTCATCCAGTATTCTATCCTTTTTTAAATTAACCACGCGAGCTCTACTTATATGGAAAAACACACTTCTGGAACACATGGTCTGGCTCTCGCTGGAACATTCTACCCTATAGAAGAAAGGTGGGAAAGGCGTGGCCTAATACAGCAGCAACATCCAATCACAAGCCAAGTTAAAAAAAAAAAAAGTCGCCAAAAATAACTCCTACGTTATCAAAGATTGCGGGAATAAACAGAAGAATCTAGAAGCCTAGACCTACACAACTAACAGCGGGCGATCATTCTAGATTTTATTGAGTTAGGTAATGTGAAAACCATAAGTTATAGCCACGAATATCCACACATTCAACTAACAAAGCAAGCGAAGCATTTATCTAGGCCTACATTGTAACTAGCAAGACTAAGGAACAAGAGTAAAATAATGTTTAACTTCATTACAACACTAGACACCTGCGCCTTCCAATCTTCAAGACACATTAACAATAATTTAAGTGCAGCACAATATTGCAGTCTTTACATTTCAAAAATCGTCATTTTCTCAAGTTTTGCGACGTAAATAGAGTCAAATGTAGACACCAGTAAAATTAAAATATTGTAGAAGCTCTTTGTTTATCAGTTAAGAACAGGATACAACACAAACGTGCACGTTCAAAAGGTTTTTCAAAACAGATAGTTTATCACTAAAGTGCAGCACAATCTTAAAATATTTGTACTCAAAATACTCCATTGTTAAATCTTGTGTTTTAAATACAGTCAAACATAGACGCCAGTACACTGAAAGGATTCATACGGGATTTTGCATGTAAGTTGGGAACACTGTACACTACACACCTGCACATTCCAATCATCTTCAAGACATATTAATTAACACTTAAGTGCAGTAATTCTTGTAACCTATACATTTAAAAAAATCGTCCCTTTCTAGACTTTGCAACCTAAATGGAGTCGAATGTAGACACTAGTACACCTACAATATTGTAAAGCCTTTTTGTAATTTGGTTAAGAACAGTGTACACTACACACCTGCACAAATGAAATATTTTCAAACGAAATAGTTTATCACTAAAATGCAGTACAATCTTTAAACATTTGTACTCAAATTACTTCATTGTTTAATCTTCGTGAGGTAATTACAGTCGAATATAGACGCCACATTACCGCAAGGATTCCAAAGGTCTTTTGCATGTAAGTTGGGAACACTGTACACTACATACCTGCACATTCCAATCATCTTCAAGACCCATTTTTTAGGACTTAAGTGCAGTACATTGTTGTAACCTTTACATTTCAAAAATTGTCATTTTCTAAGCTTTGCGACTATGTAGACACCAGTACACCTAAAATATTGTAAAGGCTTTTTTAAATAAGTTTCAAACAATGCAAACTCAACACCTGTACGTTAAAAATATTTTAAAATAAAGTAGTTTCTCACTGAAACGCAGTGCAATCTTTAAACGTTTGTACTCAAAAGACTGCATTGTTTAATCTTTGTAAAGTAAATACAGTCGAATATAGACGCCAGAACACTACAAGGATTAAAACGGGTTTTCGCATGTAAGTTGGGAACACTGTACAATACACACCTGCACATTCCAATCATCTTCAAGACACATTAAAAAAGACTTAAGTGCAATAAGTCTTGTAACCTATACATTTCAAAAGTCGTCATTTTCTAAAGTTTGCGACGTAAATAGAGTCGAATGTAGACACTAATACACCTACAATATTGTAAAGGCTTTTTGTAATTTGGTTAAGAACAGTGTACACTACACACCTGCACAATTAAAATATCTTCAAACGAAATAGTTTATCACTGAAATGCAGTACAATATTTAAACATTTGTACTCAAAATACTTCATTGTTTAATCTTGGGAGGTTATTACAGTCGAATATAGACGCCAGATTACCGCAAGGATTGCAAAGGTCTTTTGCATGTAAGTTGTGGACACTAAACACTAGACACCTGCACATTCCAATCATCTTGAAGACACATTATCTATGACTTAAGTGCAGTACATTGTTGTAACCTTTACATTTCAAACATCGTCATTTTCTAAGCTTTGACTCGTAAATAGAGTTAAATCTAGACACCGGTACACCTAAAATATGGTAAAGGCTCTTTGCTTATCAGTTTCGAACTGGGTACTCTACAAACGTGCACATTCAAACGGTTTTCAAAACAAAAAAGTTTATCACTGAATCGCAGTACAATCTTAAAATATTTGTAATCAAAATACTTCATTGTTTAATCTTGTGTTTTAAATACAGTCGAAAAAAGACGCCAGTACAATGAAAGGATTGATACGGGTTTTTGCATGTAAGTTGGGTGCACTGTACACTACACACCTGCACATTCCAATCATCTTCAAGCACTTTATTTAGGATTAAGTGCAGTACATTGTTGTAACCTTTACATTTCAAAAATTGTCATTTTCTAAGCTTTGCGACTATGTAGACACCAGTACACCTAAAATATTGTAAAGGCTTTTTTAAATAAGTTTCAAACAATGCAAACTCAACACCTGCACGTTAAAAATATTTTAAAATAAAGTAGTTTCTCACTGAAACGCAGTGCAATCTTTAAACGTTTGTACTCAAAAGACTGCATTGTTTAATCTTTGTAAAGTAAATACAGTCGAATATAGACGCCAGAACACTACAAGTGTTGAAACGGGTTTTTGCATGTAAGTTGGGAACACTGTACACTACACACCTGCACATTCCATTCATCTTCAAGACATATTAATTAGGACTTAAGTGCAGTAAGTCTTGTAACCTATACATTTCAAAAGTCGTCATTTTCTAAAATTTGCGACGTAAATAGAGTCGAATGTAGACACTAGTACACCTACAATATTGTAAAGGCTTTTTGTAATTTGGTTAAGAACAGTGTACACTACACACCTGCACAACTAAAATATTTTCAAACGAAATAGTTTATCACTGAAATGCAGTACAATCTTTAAACATTTGTACTCAAAATACTTAATCGTGTAATCTTCGTGAGGTACGAGGGTGGATCATTAAGTAATGAGAGTGACCGTCCTGTTTGTAAATGCGCGACCTTTGGTAGTCATGTCATATATGAAAATGATCATCAACCTTTGTACTTCCGAACCAAATGAAAATTTTCCATGTGACGTTGTCATTATCCATTTTCTGATGTTATGAAAACATGCGGTGAATAGCTCTGCAGCAATCAAGATGCAGTTTACTAAGGAAAACATGCGATTCTACATTTTCATGCGCTGTAAACTTGGTGAATCCGCAAAGCTGATCCATGACACTTTGCAGACTGATTGTGGGGACTGTGCCTGTCCTTATCAAACTGTTTGCCGTTGGGTAAAAGGAATATAATGAAGGTAAAGAATCACTCTTCAATTGCCCTCGTCCCGGGCGACCAAAATCACGTGTGAACGAGCAGACTATTGCTTCTTTCAAGAAGGACATTGATGAAGATCCCCATATCTCTATGCGAGAATTAAGCCACACCAACGGCCTTTTGTATGGTACAGTTCATACCATCATAACTGAACATCTCCGTATGAAAAAGGTATGTGCCCGATGGATACTTTAGCTGTCTCACAATGAAGAGAACAAAGCACATAAATCCAAGACAGCAAAATGAATTTAATGAAACTTTGTTAACAGTTACGACATAAAATCCAGTGAGTGTCCGCCTGCTCCGTACTCCGAGACTGGCAGTGAGTGAACAGACCTTAGTGTGCCACAGCGAAAGATCTCGCTGTGTAGTAGTTGCCTTAGTCCATACCCTAGCCGACTGGTAGGCCAGTGCGCTCATACGAAGGCTTACACAGGCCGCTACACAGCTCCCCCCAGCACTGGCGTTCCAGTCACAGGAAGCGTGGAGATCGACGGATGATCCGTCCAGCCCCGGATGTCTGTGAACGTTGTTGGGTTGTTCGTGAATGTGGTTTCTCAGGAATTTGTCTTGTCTCCTGTTGAAATGACTTGAAAGGGGCCGTCATAAGGGCGTTGCAGAGCTCCTCTGTGGCCACCCCGGCAGATAAATACAAAGCGGGCGTCTTTCAGGGATTGTTGGTCATTTGACTGTGGGGTACAGTGGTGAGACATGGGGAGAGGAATCAGTCTCTTCACAAGTGAACGAAAAGGGTCAACTTTGGTTGAGAAGGCAGTTGGGTTGGGGTCCACAAACTGGCCTGGCAATGTCAATGGTTCTCCATACACTAACTCTGAACACGATACCTGTAGATCTTCCTTGGGTACTGTCCGAAGTCCTAGCAGAACCCAGGGCAGTTCATCAGCCCAGTTGGGTCCTTTAAGCCTAGTTTTCAGTGCAGCTTTTAATGTTCTATGGAATCGTTCCACTAAACCATTAGACTGGGGATGATATGCACTGGTTCTATGTAGCTGTATACCCATTTGGTTGGCCATCTCAGTCCAGAGCGCTGAGATAAATTGGGAGCCTCTGTCCGACGTCATGTCTAGTGGTACCCCAAAACGAGCAATCCAATGTCTGATGAGTGCTTTCGCGCATTCTGATGCAGATGTATTGGTGATGGGGACAGCTTCCGGCCACCTCGATGAACGATCGGTAATGGTTAGAAGATATGTGAAACCTTCCGAAGGGGGAAGTGGTCCAACCAAGTCGATGTGGATATGGCTAAATCGCTTCTCTGGCACTGGTATCTTGACGACTGGTGAGCGAACATGCGATTTGATTTTAGAAGATTGGCATGCTAAACACTCCTGTGTCCATTGTGTGATTAGTTTTTTGAGTCCTCGCCACACGAATTTCTGTGTCACTAGTTTTATCGTCGACTTTTGGCCAGGGTGCGCAAGATTGTGAATTGTTTCAAATACTTGACGTTGAAACGCTTTGGGAACGATCGGTCTAGGGTTGCCAGTGGAGACATCGCACAGCAGCTTGGGACCGTCGTTTGAAATTTGTACAGACTGTAAGTTGAGGCCAGTGATTGCCGTTTTCAACGCTTGAATCTCCTCATCGTGCTCTTGAGCCTCCGCCATTGCTTTGTAGTCTATGCCTAGGACTACATTATTAATGGCGGCACGGGAAAGGCAATCTGCGACCACATTTGCCTTGCCGCTGATGTGTTATCCGTTGATAAAAAGATAGGGAGGGTTCGTTGTGCAACGGAATTGCTGAATATGTTTGAACCGCATGGCCCTAAAAGGCTTCCCAGTATCGTTACAGGTTATGAAACTTGGTTCCCCTTCTTTTTCATCCCAATCGCATGTGGATAGATGGGCAAGGAGACAGACCCGTCGTGTTGCGTCCAGGATTTCAAAGACGAAAGAGCATGTTTACGGTATTCTTCAATTACAGTGGCCAACATGCAACATGCAGTTGATATTTTGCCTCTAGACACTACAATGACTGCCACATATTATGTCCACAATATACTTTCCCAGGTGAAATCAGCAATCAATGAGCAGCGACCAAAGGTTAGCACCTCCAGGACCTTGCTTCTTCACGACAATACAGGTCTCCATAAAGCAAGGGCCACAACTCAGTCACCGCGGGAGCTAGGAATTCAAGTCTTGCCCCACCACGCCTACAGACCCGACTTGGCACTGTGTGACTTCTGGTTGTTTCCGATTCTGAAGGACAGGCTAGCTAAACGAAAGTTTGACCGCATTCAAGACCTCGCAAAAGCAGTGAATTAAGAGCTGCAGACCGTACCGGAAGAAGACTACCAAGGCGCGTTCCGGAAAGAATGGATCAGACTGAAAGTTTGCATAGAGAGCCATGGAGAATATTTTGAAGAACTGTGAAAGTTTCATGTACTTTTCAATAAGAGTTTAAAAATACAGAGCAACTCTCAAAACATATTGATCCACCCTCGTAATTACAGTCGAATATAGACGCCAGATTACCACAGAGATTGCAAAGGTCTTTTGTATGTAAGTTGGGAACACTAAACACTAGACACCTCCACATTGCAATAATCTTGAAGACACATTATCTATGACTTATGTGCAGTACAATGTTGTAACCTTTACATTTCAAAGATCGTCATTTTCTAAGCTTTGACACGTAAATGGAGTTAAATATAGACACCGGTATACCTAAAATATTATAAAGGCTCTTTGTTTATATTTTAAAACTGGGTTCACTACAAACGTGCACATTCAAAAGGTTTTCAAAACAAAAAGTTTATCACTGAATCGCAGTACAATCTTAAAACATTTGTAATCAGAATATTTCATTGTTTAATCTTGTGTTTTAAATACAGTCGAATAAAGACGCCAGTTCAATGAAAGGATTGATACGGGCTTTTGCATGTAAGTTGGGAACACTGAACACTACACACCTGCACATTCCAATCATCTTCGTGACCCATTATTTAGGACTTAAGTGCAGTACAATCTTGAAACCTTTGCATTTCAAAAATCGTCATTTTCTAAGCTTTGCAATTATGTAGACACCAGTACACCTAAAATATTGTAAAATCATATTGTGATTAGGTTTAGACCATTGTACACTACACACCTGCACGTTTAAAATTTTTTCAAAAGAAATAGTTTATTACTAAAATGCAATAGACGCCATAACACTGCAAGGATTGAAAAGATTTTTTGCGCGTAAGTTGAGGACACTATACACTACTCACATACAATTCCAATCATCTTCAAGACACATTCAGCAAGACTGAATTGCAGTACAGTCTTGTAACCTTACATTTCGAAAGTCGTCATTTTCTAAGCTTTAAGGCGTAAATAGAGTCAAATGTAGACACCAGTATATCCGAAATATTGTAAAGGCTCTTTGTTTATCAGTTTAGAACTTGGTTCACTACAAACGTGCATTTTTAACAGGTTTCAAAACAACTAGTTTATTACTGAATTGCAGTACAATCTTAAAACATTTGCACTCAGAATACTTTATTGTTTAATCTTGTGTTTTAAATACAGTCGAATATAGACGCCAGTACACTGAAAGGATTGATACCGGTTTTCGCAATTAAGTTGGGAACACTCTACACTACTCACCTGCACATTCCAATCATCTTCAAGACACATTAATAAAGACTTAAGTGCAGTAAGTCTTGTAACCTATACATTTAAAAAAATCGAACCTTTTTAAGCTTTGCGATGTAAATAGAGTCGAATGTAGACATCAGTACACCTACAATATTGTAAACGATTTTTTAATTAAGTTTAGAACAGTGTACACTACACACCTGCACAATTAAAATATTTTCAAACGAAATAGTTTATTAATGAAATGCAGTACAATCTTTAAATATTTGTACGTCTGTGGGTCTATTTTTAGAAACTGGTTTCATTTTTTTTATAATAACTCAATCTGCTTTCCCGATTTTCACGTACGCGTAGTGAGACACGGTGCGTGTGCTAAAGGTCTGTAATAAGAGACGGAGGGAGACTGGAACAAAGGGTGGAAGTGTTAAAGTCAGAAGGTGTCGTTTATATCTAAAAAAAAACTGAAAAAGAAATAAAAAATACATATAATTAGAGTAAATACGAGAGAGTAAGAGAGAGTGTATCAGTTCAGAAATTGTTCTCTGGCTAAAAAAAAATAGTGAACAAAAATAGAAAAAGACGTACATTATATATATCCATACATATCGCTTTTATCGCCAAATCTAGACATATAAAAGCTCTCGGTGATTTACATCAAAGCATGGTTTTGAAAATAACATCAGCCAATCCACACAATAATTAATGTTTAAAGATTGTACTGCGTTTCAGTGATAAACTATTTCGTTTGAAAATGTATTAAACGTGCAGGTGTGTAGTGTACATTCTTTTGAGTACAAACGATTAAAGATTGCACTGCGTTTCAGTGAGAAATTACTTCATTTTAAAATATTTTTAACGTGCAGGTGTTGAGTTTGCATTGTTTGAAACTTAATCACAAAATGCATTTACAATATTTTAGATGTACTGGTGTCTACATGGTTGCAAAGCTTAGAAAATGACGATTTTTGTAATGTAAAGGTTACAAGATTGTACTGCACTTAAGTGTTAAATAATGTCTCTTGAAGATGATTGGAATGTGCAGGTGTCTAGTGTTTAGTGTCCGCAACTTACATGCAAAAGACCTATGCAATCCTTGCGGTAATCTGGCGTCTATATTCGACTGTAATTACCTCACGAAGATTAAACAATGAAGTATTTTGAGTACAAATGTTTAAAGACTATACTGCATGTCAGTGATAAACTATTTCGTTTGAAAATATTTTAATTGTGCAGGTGTGTAGTGTACACTGTTCTGAACTTAATTACAGGAAGCCTTTACAATATCTTAGGTGTACTGGTGTCTACATTCGACTCTATTTACGTCGCAAAGTCTAGAAAGGGAAGATTTTTTAAATGTTTAGGATACAAGACTTACTGCCACTAAGTCTTAATTATTATGTCTTGAAGATGATTGGAATGTGCAGGTGTGTAGTGTACAGTGTTCCCAACTTACATGCAAAACCCGCATCAATCATTTCATTGTTCTGGCGTCTATATTCGACTGTATTTACTTTACGAACATGAAACAATGAAGTATTTTGAGTACAAATGTTTGAAGATTGTACGACATTTCAGTCATAAATTACTCCTTTTAAAATTATGATAAACCTGCAGGTGTGTAGTGAAACCAGTTTTAAACTGATAAACAAAGAGCCTTTTTAATATTTTACGTGTACTGGTGTCTACATTTGACTCTATTTACGCCCGAAAGCTTAGAAATGAAGGACTTTCGAAATGTAAAGGTTACAAGACTGTACTGCAATTCAGTCTCATTGAATGTGTCTTGAAGATGATTGGAATTGTATGTGAGTAGTGTATAGTGTCCTCAACTTACGCGCAAAAAAATCTTTTCAATCCTTGCAGTGTTATGGCGTCTATATTCGACTGTACTTACCTCACGAAGATTAAACAGTGAAGCATTTTGAGTACAAATGTTTAAAGGTTGTACTGCATGTCAGTGATAAACTATTTCGTTTGAAAACATTTTAATTGTGCAGGTGTGTAGTGTACATTGGTCTAAACTTAATCACAAAATGCATTTACAATATTTTAGATGTACTGGTGTCTACATAGTTGCAAAGCTTAGAAAATGACGTTTTTTGAAATGTAAAGGTTACAAGATTGTACTGCTATAAAGTGTTAAATAATGTGTCTTGAAGATGATTGGAATGTGCAGGTGTGTAGTGTACAGTGTTCCCAACTTACATGCAAAAACCCGTATCAATCCTTTCATTGAACTGGCGTCTATATTCGACGGTATTTAAAACACAAGATTAAACAATGAAGTATTCTGATTACAAATGTTTTAAGATTGTACTGCGATTCAGTGACAATTTTTTTGCTTTGAAAACCTTTTGAATGTGCACGTTTGTAGTGAACCCAGTTTTAAAATATAAACAAAGAGCCTTTACAATATTTTTGGTGTACCGGTGTCTAGATTTAACTCCATTTACGTGTCAAAGCTTAGAAAATGACGATTTTTGAAATGTAAAGGTTACAACAATGTACTGCACTTAAGTCATAGATAATGTGTCTTGAAGATGATCGGAATGTGCATGTGTCTAGTGTTTAGTGCCCTCAACTTACATGCAAAAGACCTTTGCAATCCTTGCGGTAATCTGGCGTCTATATTCGACTGTAATTACCTCACGAAGATTAAACAATGAAGTATTTTGAGTAAAAAATTATATTGATCGACATCTGAACACATAGATCGACAAAATGAATGAAAAAGTATATAATTTAGTAGGCTAACTTACATTCTGTACTTTACTTTTACATTGATAATTGGAAATTTGTTAAATTATTAGGTAAGATTAAGAACCTAAAATATTGTAAATTAAGATTAAAAAAAATAACTTAAAAGTAATAAAAAATATCTTTAAGTATATTTCTTTAGGTTTGTTTTAAAGTAAAAGTGCTAGAATTATAGAAAACATAAAAAATAACATTAGGTAGCCCTACAACTGATCTAATGAAATATTACGTATGTATACCCTCACACATGTAAACACCCATGCAAGCGCACACGTTCACACTGCATGGAAAAATACAAGTAGGCCTACCCATAATTTTGGCATTCATCAGAGACTAATAAAACAAGTGTGTCTTAAAATATATAGACTTTTTGCACGACGCACTATCTGAGGTAGGCCATTCAACACCTTAGGGCCATATTAAGAAAACGATCTACAGCCATTACTGGCGTTAGTTCTGGAATTTGGAACACTTACCATAGCTTTGTCTGTTGAATCTATAGCAAACAAAGTGAGAGGTTCATATTTTCATATGTTCACAAAGATAAGGGGGGGGGGAGGCATCGCCTTCAAGACAAGGATTCACAAGTATAGCAGCTATAAATTTTATTCGTATTTCTATGAGGAGCCAATGAGGTTTTTTCATGAGCTTGGTAATATGAAATTTCTCTTTTTGTATAGTATATCTTTAAAAAAAAGCGAGTCTTACCGCATGATTTTGTGGCACTTGGAGTCATCTGAGTTTTGTGTGAGGAATACCAAACAGCAAAGAGTCACAATAATCAAATTAAGAAAACACAATTATGGGATGTAATTAATTTTTGTAGCCTCCCGTGATATAAATGGCCTGATAACTCTTATTTTTCTTGAAGACAATTATTAAAGTTTGATAGTTACTGTTGTTGTAATAATTTGTTCAGTCGCATTAACGATGGTCTGGACTCGATTAAACAGAAATGACAAGATGGTGTAATTGTACATCATCTGCATACCGAGGGTGCAAAAATTATCACTACCATCTTTATACAAAACAAAAAGAGCTGGAACAAGCACAGACCCCTCTGAAAGTGAAATTAATATTTCTACAGCTTTCATTTTAAACAAAGACGATTTGTTTACGCTCATACAAGTATGAAAGAAACTATTTTAGTGCAGTGCCAGATACTCCGCAAGTTGTTTAAGTCTCTTTCAAAATATTACATAGTCAATAGTGTCAAACACTGCGGCCAAATCCAATAGGTTTCTTATCGAGATATTTAAGTCTTATAATCTTTAAAGATGAGCAAGAAAAGGTATTTCCTTAGATGGTATTAATACAGAGGTTTCTTCTGGTATGTAAAAAATATTGTAATAATAAACGAATTTCGAAACCAAATTTAAAAAAAGACTCTCGCGAACCGGATTCGAACCAGTGACCTAAGGATGTCTACTAGTGATAGCCTCTACAGTCCTCCGCTCTACCAACTGAGCTATCGCGAGTCATGAATGTCGGATAATTTAACACCTCACTATTTTTATACGTTTCGACTGATGTCTTTTCTGCAGTTCTTCGAGGTTTTTTTAAAAACTTTTGGTTAAAGTCAAGGATTTTAAATACTGTGTTCTAAGGTCCCTGGTTAAAGTCTGTTTTATTTTGAAAGATATTTCGGTACTCTTGAATAGTATTGGTCCCTTGAAAGTTTGTTTGTCCGATATAAATATATCGATTGGACTACTTGAAACAGGTCAAATAAGTCAGCGTTTACTTATACACTATCGTCGAGAAGACATTTTTGTTTCATATTTGTTATCTTCAGATATTATGTTTTGGCCCATTAAAATTAGCAAGCCATATTCTAAAGTTTCATAATTCTATCTGACATGTTCAAGTGGTTGAATCGATATATTGGTATCGAAGTAGCTGTTAAAAGTTCTCTTTCATTTCGAAAGCGAAATAAGGAAGTCAACCGGATGCACAAAGACAAACCAAGAGAGATAACTCAAAAGCTGCGCATGCGTCTGAGTGCAAAATAAATACAACTTCAACTTGGCAATGGCATCCAAAGTATCTAAGTGACAACATCTGCGAAATTTGACTCTCGAGAAAGCTTATTTTACTGAATCTGAGTGAAATTTGGGATCGGGTTAACTCCAGTTTACATCTATATTTCTGGCACCTCTTAATTCGGCTTCCTCCAGTTGATGAGACAGGTAGGCTAATCTGAATCTTGAATTTGACTGCATTATTTGAAAGACTTCTTTTAAATCTTTAAAAGCCGTGGGCTTGCTCCAGTTGATGAGGCAGGTAAGCTGAATATAAATTTTCACTGCATAATTTGAAAGACTTCTTTAGCCATTTGCATAATCACCACGTAGATCTAGATCTTAATTGTCTTTTACAGGCACGTAGCAGTTGGGGTGTATGCATGATAAACACCACGCAACAACGGTACACGGTCGTGTAACTTTACGGGTTGGTTGAGCCATGTCTAGTTCTCTAAAGAATCTAGTCTACCTAAATTTACAACAAAGTACATAGTTCTAGCTCTCAATCATTAGACCCAAGTTCTAGTTTCTATATCTAGATCTAGCAGAATATGTGTCGAATTTTCATTAAGGTATAACATGCCTATTCCACACGTTTGATGATGTTTGCTTTACTTATAAGACAGATTCTTTCAATCTTTAGGCCTATTAATTGTTCATTCCCGTCTTACTGCAGGCCTTTACAAACCGATGAGCAAAGCGTACAAAATTAGTATCGCATACGAACAGCATAATATTACTCACTCACTCACTCACTCAGTTCCTCGACCTGTGGGGTCGTCGGGGGGATCTGAGGGCAGAAGAATCAGGTTTCTGTCGCCATGCATCTCTGTCTGAGGCTGACCTGACCAGTTCATACATTGCCATTCCGGTCCATTCGGATTCCTTGATGTTATCACACCATGCCTTCTTTTGTCGTCCTCGTCTGCGCTTGCCTTCCACTGTGCCCTGGAGAATTGTCTTGGAAAGGCTGTCGTGTCTGGTGACATGTCCAAACCAAGCCAGTTTCCGCCGTTTCACTGTCGCCTGTAAAGGTTCTTGCGGGCCAACATATGCAACGACTAATTCGCGGACAGACTCGTTTGTTACGTGATCTTTGTACGAGATACGGAGTAGCTTCCTCGGGCACTTGTTTTCAAAAGCCTGTATCCGTCTCTCTGTATCTGCCAGTAGTGTCCACGTTTTACACCGTATGTTAGTATGGAGCTTGCAAGGGACCTGAAGAGTTTGTGTTTCGCCTTGAAGCTAATGGAGCTCTTCCAGATTTTTCCGAGTTCGGCAAATGCTGCTGTTGCCAAAGCTATTCGAGTGCGAACTTCCACAGTCGAGCTTCCGTCCTTATGCAAGGTGGCACCCAAATATTTAAATTTATGTACCAACTCCAGGGGTTCGTTGTCCATGGTTATGGAGGCATCGTTGACCCTCTCGCTACTGACCATGACTTTGGACTTACTCTGAACTCACTTCCATTCCAAAAGCTTTGGAAGAAGCCACCAGTCTGTCGGTCAGGACCTGCAATTCGGCTTGTGATCCGGCTATTAGGTCAATGTCGTCAGCAAAACGAAGATTGCATACTGGTCTTCCGCCAATGGAGATTGTTGGACTGTGTTGGTGCAGAGTGTCCTGCATTATACGCTCGAGAAATATATTGAAGAGCACAGGAGAGAGGAGACAGCCCTAACGCCAACCGTCGTCTTGAAAGAGTTTCCTATGGTGTTGTTCAGGAAAACTGTCGAGTTTGAGTTCATGTATAGGGATTCTATGGTTTTAACGAGTCCTTCATCGATGTTGAATCCTCTCAATACATGCCACAGTCCGTCGTGCCACACCCTGTCAAAGGCTTTCTTGAAATCTATAAAATTGTGGAACAGGTCGCGTTGGTGCTGCATATGCTTTTCTATGAGGATCCTGCAGTTAAAGATCTGTTCTACTGTACTACGGCCTGCTCGGAAGTCAGCTTGTTCCTCTGCGAGAATTTCCTCTGCCTTTGGCTTCAGTCTGTTCAATATGACTCGAAGCATTACTTTGCTGGGGTGGCTGATAAGGCTGCTAGTCCTGTAGTTGTTGCATAGTCTTAAATTCCCTTTCTTTGGGTGCCTTTCCAAGTTTCAAGCTTTTAACTGCAGCTTCAACCTCTGATTTTTGAATGGGCGGACTGTCATCTGCTTCTGGTGGATCTCGGGTGACTGACAGAATCGAGAGGTCGGGTTGGAGTTAATAATTGTACAAATCACTGCAGTATTCTGACTATCTCTGCATAATGTCCTCATTGTCTGTGAGCAGGCGGCCGTCTTTGTCTTCAATAAGATTTACTTTCGGTTGGAAGGTCTTTGTGAGCATCTTAAATCAATAAATGTACTGAAGGCTTGCTTAGATTTGCCCGATGACATACCCTGTTCTATGGCTACACATTGATCATCAATCCATTTCTCCTTCGCCTCCTTCATCTTTTTCCGGACCGCTTTGTTCGCCAGTTGGTTGTTCTCCATGGCCACGTTGCTTCCGAACTTTCTCTTACAAAGTTCCCTTCTCTTGTCACAGAGGTCCAGCACTTCATTCGTGACCCACGGTTGGATTGTTCTGCGTTTCCTTCGAAGGACTTCCTCGGCGGTGGATACCAAGGCTTCTTTCAGGCTGTTAGTCATTGTATCCACATCATTGTCCATGAGTGTGAGTGCCGCAAATTTACCACCAATTTGAGCTCTAAAGGTTTCAGGGATATTTGGGTCCTTTGGTTTTTAAGGTCGAAATGGAGTCGTGGGCTCTTAGCCTTGCATTTGCTATTCAATTTCAGCTTGAAGGTTGCAAGCACGAGGTCATGGTCACTGCCGATATCTGCACCAGGGTATGTTCATGTCATCGCCTTGTTGATGCTCGATTTATACCGTTGAGGCACGATGATGTAGTCTATCTGGTTGTGGACTTCTGTGCATAATATTGCAGTATTTTTAATGTTCTGTTGACCCAGTTCATATCGATCCCCTTTTTATTTTCAAAATGTTTAATACTATTACTGACTATTATAACATATCTTAATTGGTTAATTTATTTTACTTTTAGGCTTTTTATTGCAATATGAAAAGATAACAAAATTTAGGAGCGAACATTTTAGATGTATCCGGTATCAATACCAGTCCAATAAAAGTACTTGAATATTGCACGCTCTGCTTGTACGGAATAATCCTGGCATTGGCCCGCTGGCATCACTGGCGAAATGAAAAGGATGATAACCCATTTTTAACACCGGCGGGCCAATCCCAGGATTACGTGCAACAAAGCTATATCAAAACCAGAGATCTAGGCAAAGAAGAACAAATAGTATTAGAACTTGTAGAAGTCAGAATAATAGCCACAAGTCATGTCTAGATTAGAATAGATCGCGATCTGAGTCAAAGTCATAAAAAGCTCTGCCTATCTTAATTAATGTTGGATTGTTGAATGAAAATAAACAGAGTCTAGATCTAGATTCAAGGTCACATGCACTGTAAGTTCAACGGGATTGCAATTTTCCGTCCCAAAATTATGATAACCACCACAGAAGAGATACATCTCTAAAATAAAAGTACGGGGATTATTTTTATACTAATTGAAGTTCAACATAATAAAGAGATCCTTTGGATTTAAAAAGGAGCAAATTTTTGCAGATTGTATTTAATGTTGATTCGATAGACCAGGTGTTCTCGATAGACTAAGCCTAGACCAATGGACACGAACGAATCGACACGTTAAAAAAAGAATTAAGATTTTTTTTAAACATGATACTCGTCTAAAAATGTTGTTATCTTTTTTTTTGCGATGAGAGCTGAAAATTTTCAATGAAACAAGAGTAGAAACATCCCACTCATAGCATCAGACTTAAGCCTTTTAGTAAGTTTTACAAGCAGAGTAGCAGTAGCGCTTAGCTCGGGTCAGTATATCACGTGGCAAGCGCCGGAATGTTTACATTTTATGTATTGACCCCATTGAAATAATGATTAAAGTTATAATAAAAGGCCTACAGACTACACCACCAGCAAGTTTACCTTTGAAACTGTGGTGCTTTTTTTTTTTTGTATTGAGTGCTAAAATGCTGGAATATTGTTTTGAATAAATGTGAAAGAACAAAAATAATAATGTTCCTTCAAAAAGAAAACAACTGTAAAAACTTAATTGTTAGCTCTATTTGCAAGGCAACATAAAAGATGAAAAGGTTCATTGTTTTCCAGAAAACTTGTTGGTTTTTTTTTAGCTATTGTTACCTTCGGTAACGTCTTCAATTGACGTTTGATGTGGTCAAAACCAATCTGACTAGCCTGATTATGATGGGAAATGCGCTTGTTGTTATAATGTTAAAATTATTCTTTTTATTAACTATTAATATGCCTAAGAATTTTGCAGGTTTCAGCAAAGATAATGGAATTGGTTTAAGTAAATTGTAAAGAATCTAAGAATGGGCTAACCTCAAACTGGAAAGTTCCCTTCTTTTTTTCCGTTCCCATTGTGTTGTTTTATCTACATTGGGTTTGTCTTCTCTCCATGGGTTACCTTCTGCGTGTCTATACTGTGATTTTGAGTTTCCTCTCAATGCTTTTTCTTTATTTTTTTATCTTTCTGTAAACGTTTTTTCCTTGTTTATCATAGTTTACATCTTTCTCTCTGTTTCTCAATCTATCTCTCTTTTATTATGTCTTTACATCTCTTTGATTGTGTCTGTCTCTTCCTCTCCCACCTTTTTTGGTCCTAAAGACCATTTGTTTATCTTCCTCGCGTTTGCGGCTAGTATTTTTTATTTTATTTTTCTGTCAACGCCGTCTCTTTTTTAAATCTCCCTATAACCGTTTTATCCTCCTTTTTATCTTAATCCACACCATTCTCTCTCTCTCTCTCTCTCTCTCTCTTCTCTCTCTCTTTTTTTTCTCTCTTGCTTCGTCTCTTATCGTGTCTGTTTGTATGCCTACATGTCTGTCTGTCTCTTCCTCTCATACCTTTCTCTTTTGGCCCTAAACCATCAGTTTATCCTGCAATATTTATCTTGATAACATACATATAGAATAGATCTAAATTTTATAGCAGGATATTAGTTTATACCGGTAGGCCTTCATGGATTTAAAACAGCTGAATCTAGATTAGTTCTTCTGCAATGGGCTAGTATTATCTGAAGCAGCTGACGGGTGGGGCGTAGCTAGATCTACTTGGTTTGCTGCGTCGTCGTTCACCCAGGCCACCTGTAAACCGAGACGTCTTTTCCCAAGCCACACAGATCCACACAATCATCTTGCTTCAAAAATAATTTATCCATGATTTAGCTTCAAAGTGAACAAATTTTGGTGGATGTCCGAAGAATGATGCGTTACCCTACCTATCCACTCGAGTTGGGGGGGGGGGGG
>BMAT01005794.1:278408-292395 GCA_019649035.1 Elysia marginata | reverse complement strand
TTCACACACCCATATACTCTCTTCCCTTTACTTCCTCAACTCATTCCTGACATAACTGAATCGTGTCGTTGCGAAAGAGGATCATATTTGTATTAGAGTGACAGTGACTGTGTGACAACGCCTATGGATGGCAGTTAGGGGTAGGATCGATCAGCCTAGCTTACTAGTATGTCTGCCCGCCAAGTCTAGTAGAAGACGAAAGTACTCACGCTGGCTGATACTTTGGCTTGAGGGGTAATGAATTTATCCTCACGCTCAAGGGAAACTTGAGAGAAAAGTGGTCGGCGTCTTGTCTGTCAAAGTGATTTATAACAAGATAATGGTGGCGACAACGCTGTTGATACTTTAGAATACAATGTATATCTGAATAACTGAATATAGGTGGGTTGAACAAGGTAGCTTTTGGGGTGGTTTAAACGGTTTCGAAGGTCTTTATAGTATTTGCCAAAGTTTTACGGAGACGGGATAAGAGCCAGTCCCTGCTTCCAAATCAATATCAAATAAAAACTCACTGTGTTTTCGTCCCCAAGGAAACAACTTTTCCAGACTGGTATCTGGAACATACACATCTTTAAAGTGTTAATCTAGCGTAAACCCGATACTTTTATCATATGAAATGTATTTTTTAACCTGGAATAAACTTCCAATGTGTTTCTTTTCAGTTTGGTGCGAAAGAAACCAACTAGAATTCTTCTGAAAATATGCCCTTATATATCAACGGGTGTAGCATCTATGATGGCTTTTCGTGTATCATCTTGTTCAGAATTTCCAAAGTGACCGAAGAACTAAATAGCAAAAAATAATGACCGCAAGTGGTCGTCACAACTTATCAATCATGTCGAAATCTGTGACTTTGTCGCTTGCGTTACTTGACAGTGATGGGAAAACCATGAGGGCAAGAGAAAATGCTAAGGACCACAATAAACCATGTACTCTCTCCGCCTATTTTTTTTTCGATTGGTTGGTTATTTGAATTTTTCTCTTTTCAACTACAAGGTTATATCAGAGACTGCGCTGGGGACAATGATTCTGACCTAAATCTACCTTTTGGTGCGGAATTGTGTATCAAATGTGCTCTAAGAGCGTTTCATTCCAAAAAGCGTAATATTTTTTTTTCATATCGTGCTACAGAAAAGGGTGTGCAATCTGCAAGAAGGAATGCGGAAGAGATTGTATTTCCCAAGTCGTGGCGTCGATTTCCCAAGTTGTGACGTAGATTTAGGTCAGAATCATTGAAAGCGTGCTGCCACACTGTGATGTAAGGAGCGCTTGCATACACCACACCCAGTCACATTATCCTGACACCGGGCCGACCACACTTAGCACTAAATCCATAATGCCAGACACTAGGCGGATCAGCTACTAATACCAATTTTAAAGTCCTTGGTTTGACTCGGCCGGGGATCGAACCACGCACCACCAGATCTCTGAGCGAGTGTCTTACTGCTAGGCCAAAGAGCCGGTTTTTTTCCCGAAGCATCCTACGCGCAAGCTTTCGCTCACCTAAACATGCCCTAGTGATACATAAATGCATCTTTTTTATTCACTTTAAGGTAGGGAAGTCGTGAAATTTTGAATTAGCAATTACTGAGTTTTGGAAACTCTTTTTGTGTGTTCATAGTTTTAAAACTAAAAGTTTTGGTGCGGATATCTTGTTCATTTTAAAGGAACCTAAAGTAACACATGTACTGGTACTTTAGAATAGTCAGATTCATTGTACTTATTTCTGGGTCGATTGGGTTTTCATTGACTTTAATCCCGCCGTCATAAACTTCGCAAGTGATCTCCTTCGCTTTTGGATATTTTGACCAAGCTGTTTTCTCTTTGCAATTCAATTGTTATCGTTCAAAGTAGCAAAAAATGTCACCGAGCATTTGCTGGAAAATGCCCTAGGGACATTTAACTTTGATCGGTCTTTTACCGCGAAAAGTCAAATATGCAAGAATTGTATTCTTGTTTTGTTTTTTGGGTTTTTTTTTGTTGTAATACTTCATATCATTCCAGGACAATGACTGCCAAACAGTCGAAAGGGGAACTTGAAGGCTGCAGACAGGGCGGCCTTTTTCATCTGTGTTTGTGTGTGTGTGTGTGTGTGTGTCTCTCTCTCTCTCTCTCTCTCTCTCTCTCTCTCTTTCTGCCAGCTGCAGCAGTTCTAGTACTTAAAGTCCAGTACACTCTTTGATATATTCATGACATTTCTTTCTTTGTTTGCCCTTCTATCGCATTACATGATCGTTGTGAATATTCCGTAGCGCCATGAGTTGCGTCTTAACCCACAGTAGTTTTCCGTCTTTTCATATTTGATAGGAGACGTTCCTGTTTTTCCAGCAAGGCTTTCAACTCTTCTCCATACATAATCGTTAGTTTTATGTTCATTTCAGGGGGTCTGGAGATGCCTTCTTCTCATAGCACTTGTTATCGTAAGCCTGTATCGTCCTTTGAATTACAGTCTTCAGTATCGATATCTCGCAGCTATACAACAACAGGACGATCGAGGCCACAAGAGATTTGCACAGCTTGGGCTTTGTGGCAAGACGGATATTGCTCCTCCGTATCCTGTTCATTTCAGTCATGGCATTTGCGGCATTGTCAAGGCAGGCTTATTATATATCTGTTGCGCAGTTCTATCCCCATCTAGTTCCTACGTATTTGAATAATTCTCAACGTCTTCCGTTCATGGTAATACGTCATGGCATGTTCCTTGTTCTCGCTTTTAACCATGGTCTTGGGTCTAAGCAACGACTTCAAATACCTCTACATTTCTCGCTCAAGATGCATTCGCCGTTTTTTCGACGTGACATTAAATCTTATGCTTACGCGGACGCATTCAGTTTTCATAATGTCCAACCGAGGCAGACTTGACAAGCGCTCAGCCTCTTTTCTTTCATCTCCATGACAAGATTCTATGGATCATATTTATATCCGCCAAAATAGCCTAGGATATATTCATGTTTCAATTTCCGACTGACAACTAAAAATTGATCAAAGCAAATGTACGCATTATATTTTTTTTTTCAATTTTGCAAATTTGATCAATCATGCTGTCCCAAGCCTGCCAATCAAGGTAAGTACATGTAATCAGTATGGCAATGATTAAAAAACGGAAAGATTATTTTACCTTGTTTCAATTTGTGCAGTTTTTCTGGATACATAGAGATTCCCAGAACATGTATAAGAATCTATTTTAGTATCTTAGTTTACTTCCCATACGTTTTCGTACGCTTCCAGTGAGAATTCCAATTTACATCCATTTTTCGTTTAGCTGAGGTGACCCGACCATCCTATGTACAAATTAAGTATAGAAATGTCTTCCAAAGAGATGTTGCGAAATGCCGTTGGCCTATGGGGTCGATATTAGATGTACGTATTATGAAGCGAACCATGTTAAAGAGATTAAACTGTCTCGAACAGATTCTCAATCTGTCCTTCTTGACGCCTTCGTATCTCTCTGTTCCTGTTTTCTGTTTTCAAAAATTGAAGTACTCCGTAAAAACAGTCAAACTACTCCAAAAGTAACATGCTGGCTTGGGGGTTTTCTGGTCTGCTACAGAGTTGGAGTAAAATAATATTGCGCTCTGTACAGCTTTCTTTCTTTTTTTATTGGTCATTTACATTACATTCCTGTAAATGTATGCAATCTATCAGCATAGTTAAATAGTTCTTTTTTTTTTATAAAAGGCAGATAATTGTAATAAATAATGGTTCATTTAAGAAAAAAGTGCACACATATCTTTTAATGTGTACTCAAATGGATAGAAAGAGGAGATGGAGTCTTACGTGAGTTAACGATCCAATCAGACTTTCTGTTTTTGTGTGTGCATGATATGTGTTGGTTGGTAGGACGAGACTATAACGAACATTTGATTTCCTATCTGTTGTGCCCTTTTATTTCCATTTCATTTCACCCCAAATCGTCAAAAGGTTTCCTTGCTCTTGCTTTTCTTCCCGGATATTTTTAGTGCGTCGCTCTTTTGCCACTGAAACCTGTCCCGCCATATCTCTCTCTCTCTCTCTCTCTCTCTCTCTCTCTCTATCTCTCTCTTCTCATGCACCATTTCTTCACTCCATTCTCGACCTTTTTATTTGTGCCTCTCCATATTTTATCTTTTCTCATATTATACCTTCCAGCCACCGTTTCTTCTTCTTCTTCTTCTTCTTCTTCTTCTTCTTCTTCTTCTTTTCCTTATTTTTACCATCAAACTCCCCCTTGTAGTCGCGACCTTAGTCTGTTCAGACTTTACTGTAACAAACCTTTTGAACCCGGTGGGTTAGAAATGTCAAGTACAGCAGGCTTGTACCCGGAAGACATGGCGGCTTGGCTTGATCCATCTGGCAACGTTAAAAAATAATGGCTTTATTTGCTTTTTTTGTTTTTCTAGAAAATTCGTTATTTTTATTATTTGTCTCGTTTGTGTTGTGTTTGTGTTATCATTTTTAAATTATTGATTGGTTCTTGTTGGTGTGTTTTACTGTTATTGTTGCTATTATTATTATTATAATCATCATCATGATAATCATTCTTATTATTGTTGTTTTTGTTGTAAAGCAAAACGCATGGAATAAACGGTTTATAAACCTGGCCCTCATAAATATTTTCTCATGCTGCGAAAGAAATCGGGTGTGACAACAACCCCGCGGCCCTTAAGTCTTCCGAAGTAGTGTTGTAAGGTACTGGTAGATTTTGATGTCCTAGGCTAAAAAACAGAAGTTGTTCGAAGAACCGAAAGAGTGCATTGTTTTGTAGCTGCTGCGGCGCATGACACTTAATAACCTCCGATATGCTTTAATTTTATGAAGTGATATGTTGAGTTGTGTACTCTAGCTGTCTGCCGTGGTGAACTTGAGCTATGCAGCGCATAAAAATCGTGTGCTGACTGATGTAGTCAGTGAATTGTTCTTTGCTTGTGACAAGTTTACCCTTTATGTTTTTGTTTTCTTTTTGTGTAAACTTAAGAACAATGTTAGTAGTTCTGTAATCCTCAAGACCACGTGGCAAAGCTCTGTTGGCCGTTCCATGTAAATCGTCAAGGAAAGATGGCAATAGAGGTTTTGTACAATGTGCACCAGTAGTCTGGAATGCCCTTCCTCTTTCCATCAGCAAGTAAATTTAAATTTCCTGTGAATCAGTTGAAGATACTATTGAAAACATATAGTACATTGGCATATGAAAAAGTGGTAATAACACACAGTGCAGATGTTTGAAACAAGCAGTAAATATAAGTGTAGGGCTCTATATTTTAAGATAGTTTTGAAGTCATACGAAGCTGGCTAATCAAAGTGAAAGATCGGGAGGAGACCATTAACAAACTATCTCTGTGCACTTCAAACAAAACAAGTGAATAATCCGCGTCCATTAAGCTTTTCCAAGAGGCTAATAATAGTGACGGAGACAGGCCAAGAATAATACTGAGACCCCTTGTTTTTTTTTGTTTTTTTTTTTTGTTCCTTCTTCGATGCTGGAATCGAGCGCAAGAGTTTGTTAAGGCCTATTTACTTCAAAATCGGGCCGGCACACACAATATTGCTGGATTCCTTTTTTTCCTATAATACTCGAGCAAACTTACCCGAGATTGAAATGGTAAATATGAAACTTGGCTGACTGCATGCCATACTGAGATTCCCCGCGGGCCAAATGAAAGCGAAACGACTGACTCGTCAGGTAACAGCGGTCGATGTAGCGAGTCCAGTATGGGACTGTTCCATGAACCTAATAAAAATTCTCTAAAAGTAGTTTCCCTTAAGCAATGGTGAGATTTTAGGCTTAGATTCAGCACTAGAGTTATTCGA
The DNA here is from genome assembly GCA_019649035.1 of Elysia marginata. NCBI lineage: Eukaryota > Metazoa > Mollusca > Gastropoda > Plakobranchidae > Elysia > Elysia marginata. The sequence goes on along the minus strand of BMAT01005794.1, from coordinate 286,608 downwards.
ATAAACTACCTTGCCCAAAGAAGAGTTCGCTGGTGATCCCACCTTTTGAATTTTCCACACATGAGAGATTAGTCCTGAAACAGTCACACAGAGAGAGCTTAATTTACCACCAAGTTTGTGTGATGGAGACGAACTTACAGGAGGTGATGAGTCTATAATTGCTTTCTTTTCGGGTCTTGCCGCTGGTGCCAATTCTAACTACTCGTTATCTATGTTATAATTAAACATCTTCTATTCGTTCACGATAGCTAGTTTGTGGATGTTTAAGTTCTCTGGATTGTGTGACAGATCGGTAGTCGTGAGTTTCTTGGCCCATACCATTGAGCATACCTATGGCACCATTTCAAGCTTTGGTTATGAATGTTATTACCTTCTTTTATAATGGTAGCTTATGTGTGTTCAACACCTTTCAAATTGTGGGACGGGTTGTAAGTTAGCAAGTCAATAGGTGCTCGGGTATCGCCACGAAGGTATGTGATACCAATCAACCACTAGTTTTATATGTATGTAACTAGATTTTTTGGCTGCACCCCAACTGAGCGCCATTCGAAAATTCTATTGTTCTCGAAGATCAAAGGAGGGTATTACAGTGAGGGCTATCCAGTCCCAACTGAGCGCCGTGGAGTATCGAAATGGACAAATGTGTTATCCTGCGATTTTCGTATTCGACCACAAATATTACCGTCTGCGTTACAGGCTTCAGACTGACATATTGTTCTGAGCACTAGATCTAGTACTATTGAAACAGTGCTCAGAATAAATGGCCGCATTACAATATTCGTTGATCATCTGTACAAGTCTGTAAAAATTTGTTAAAATGCTTTTAAAACTTTTCACACTCGTGCTGGCTGCATCACTTTTGACATTTTAAAGAGGTATCCAACGATGTCAATTTCACCATGTTTGTACTTCTTGGCCACTGAAGCTCTTTTTTCTTCTTTACTTGTGTATTTTTTCCTCTTTGGTTGTGGCCCTTCAGTTCGTTGTTTGAGACTTGTTCTATTTTGTTCCAACTTGAGAGCTTCCATGAATCTGAAAATATTTGGGTGATAGGTCTGGAGGCTGGATTGAAAATGTCTGTGGAATACCTCACAAGCATTTGTGGTTTTGACGTTTCGGCACAGGATGTCGGCCCACATGATCGGAGTGTAGGACAGTCTTGATGTAGGTACGTGCCATATATGTAGTCTGCAAACAAATTTGCTTCTGTTGTGTCTGGCATGAAGTCAGTGAGAGTTGTGACAAAGCATTCCCGAACGGAGTCAGCGGAGAGAGTTGGTAGTGCAAAAACTAGGCGAAGCCAGCGTCCGACGAGAAATTTGACGTCAAGATAGTCTCTGGTGAGATTGAATGCTTGAATCTTTCTGTACCAGGCCTGGCACAGATGGAAGTTGCAGAGTGCCACGACTGCTTCTGGCAAATTTGTATGTTACAGCACTGATCATTGTCACTTCTAGGTCAGTATGAACAGTGGCAGGACTCAATGTAAAGTTTCTTTCGTTGCAGGCACTTTGGAGAAGTTGAAGCATCCGTATGTAGGTTGGTTTCTTTTTGTCGGGTAGTAGCGCAAAGACACACGGACTGTAGATTCCATCTTTGTACCCGTGCAGTGTGTACAACTGTTCAAAAAACTTTGGACACGATTTGAAAGTCCCATCCCCCAATATGTTTTCACACGCCGAGAGGTGGAGAAGGTTGTCTTCACTGGTGATAATGAGGATCTTGTTGGGTTCATCGCGGATAATAACATCAAAACTTTCTAGGCCGAAGGCTGTGGATTCAGCTGCAGAGAGTACATCTTCAATGCTTTTTGGGATGGTTGGTCGCAGCTTACACCTCTCCCTATAAACAGCAGATTTCAGGGCATGGACGTGCTTGTAAGACGGGGAAGACGCCGAAATCTCCTCACAGACCATTTTGTCTACATGTGCATGCATGTCCTCTACTGCCTTCCGTTTGACTGACGTTCTTGCTTTTTCAATATCGATCTGAGGTGTTGAAATTTTTTCGTGGGTATGGTCGCCTGGTTTCTTTAAAAACACAGTAGCAGAGTGATCGATTGTACATCTAGATGGACACCCTTTAAGACAGCATCTCCATGTTGCATGCGACTCTCTTTTCTTGTCTCTTCTATATCTGTGGCCATCATTAATTAGACAAGGGGCTCCCCGTTGAGTCTGTATAAGTTCCATCAGAGTAGAGAAAACAGCAGCGATAAAATCAACCTCTTTCGTCAAACTACGAATGTGAAACTAAATAGTCCTATTTCTCAATTGTGACAATTAGCCGAGAGTGTAAATGGTGAACACATATGATAGGAGAGGGTTTTAGTGTGTATATATAAGACTGAACACACCAATACTTGTAAAACATGGACACTTGAGTAGTGTTTAGTGTGCACTTTATAATCGAATACATTCCCACGACGCTCAGTTGTGGCGGCATCACGGCGCTCAGTTGGGGCTTATTAGCGGGTAATGGCGCTCAGTTGGGGTGCTCCCGATTTTTTTACGGTATCAGTATTATGAATGTTTAAGCGTTTATAAGATACGGCTAAAGTACATTCCCGGTGACCGAAATAAAAATCCCTACCATAATAAAGTAGAAACTAATCTACTAATCTGAAATGAGTTTGTGGATGAACGCATTTTCGTTCGCCCCTTACTTCTTAGTGTTCTATGGAAACTCACACTTAGAATGGTCTCACATTACCTCCTCCCCCTCCCCCCCCCCCCTACACACAGATCACCCGCTTCCAACACTCACATAAAAGGTCTTTACCCTGTCAGAGGAGGTTTACGTAGTGTATTCAAACCCACCCCTTCATCTTCGCATCTTCTTGTTTTATGTTTAATTTTAAGGAGAAAAACATGTGGGAATGGGATTGAAGGCATATTATTGCTGTAAGCGACCCCCCGCTCAAAGAAAAAAAAAAAAAAACAAGATTAAGGTTATGTAGTTGTTATTGAATTACAGAAACGAAAATTTTCGGCATATTTGTTGTTCATCCTAACTATGTTTCTGATGCATTGGATAAAATGAACTAACATAGGAATTCGTCTGTTCATGCTGTGTGTTTTATCCTTCACAGATGCCATGGCCGAGCTGCAGGCTACCATAGAGATATCTGTGGAGCTGAACAAATTTTACAACGTGGACCTCTTCCAGAGAGGGTAAGTGCGGCCCTCGGGCTTGGGGGCTTTTTTAAGACACCTGAGAATAGTTTCTTCTTCTTCTTCTTCTTCTTCTTCTTCTTCTTCTTCTTCCGCCTCCTCCTCTTTTTCTTATTCTTCTTCTGCCTCTTCTTTTTCTGCTCATCCTATTTCTTTAACTTTTCTCATACTTCTTCTTTTCCTCTCTTCCTCGTATTTTTTTCTTTTTTCCCTTTTTCTTTCTAGCCAATAAAATGTTTATATTGTGTAATAACCTTTTCTGTGGTATAGAGGTCCAATACTAGTAGCAGTGTGTCGAGCCCTGGATTGGCATTTCGGCATTTAGTCCTTAGTAAATGATCTTCCCGGATTACATCTCATTGCACGACATTGTTTTAAAGCTTGTCTTGGCGTTAGTTAACAAAGGGAATTAATTTTTTTTTCGAATATCTTTTCTCGGTAGGGAAGGACCTTTTCAATACAGTATGAATATTAACATCTCACAGCTAACCTTTCAAGTATTCAGTCGTCATGTGTGGTAGTAGTAAAAAGACCAATGAGTTACTAAATAACCGTCGATTTTTTTTTTGCGTAACTCTTTCCCACTACATGTATTAATCGTTCTCTTTCTATGACGCGCGCCTTTTCAAAAGCAATCATGTCAAAGTTTTCACCTTCTTGTCTTCATCATTTTGATGAATTAATCACCTGCAAACTGTAGGCTATAATTTCCCTTCCCATGACACCACACTTCGAGAGAGCTTTCAGAACGTGAAACCACTCAGAGCTAGGCTAATTACTTCAATTCGCAACATTCGAATTCGATAGTTTCGTAATTGGTAACGTGCTACAAATCGCCGAATTCTTTATAACTACTTTTGCTATAGCTATCATAAAATGTGATCGAACAATTACGGCGGTACTCTGAACTGAACACAGACTATAACTTAAGTAAGCATATCGTCGCCCATATCACATAAGGGCGTATGTGCAAATTTGGCGGTTATTTGAATTTGAATTTGAATTTGAATTTTATTTTATTTTACAACGGTAGCAAATTAGGCAAATTAGGCACAGTGCCTTTTTTCATTTGGCCGTTAAATACAAACATGATATTTTTGAATAATGAAATATCTTGAAACAATATGAGTTATCGAGATCACTCGATTCCTCCCGGCTTGGTCTATCTTACGCACAGAAATCAAGAATCCTTGATTTCTGTGATCTTACGTCAAATCGGCTCGAAGATACTCATTACTGTTGAAACTGGCCGAGTCATTGGATTAACTTATATTGCTGGTTAGTTCATTTTCATTTAAAAAAATATTTCTTACGGAAGGCCCTCTACTGAAAAATGAGAAAAATTGCGCACTTGCCCTTACGTGATAAGGCGACGAGAAAAGGCTAATGGCTAAAAACTCGTTCTCTCCACTTGATCATCTGATTCCTTTCTCCTCAGTTATACCCTATTATTTCACGACCGCGTCATTCGAGGCGTCGTTTACAGGTTGCCATAAAATCTGTCACGGGCATCGTTGCTTATGATGATACAGTTCCTACTTCATTATTGTTGTTATGGCATACGAAAACCGAGAGCATGCACGCCGTCTTGCTCTGCAGCTAAGTTACCGATATCGACTTCGGCGGCTAAAAAATAGCTTGAAGCAACCAGTGAACATACTGATTATCTGATTTCATATTTCTAGTGGGCGTTTTAAATCACTGCTACATAAGATGATGGTGGGAATTAAGTGGGAAGCTTATAGGCGAATGCTCTTGCTCAGTTCTCCATATGATGAGGATAATAATTATTATTATTATTTTTATTATCGTGATAATAACAATATAATAATAATAATAATAAATGTTAATTTGTGTAGCAGCCTTCTCCTGCAAGCAAGCTCAAAGCGGTTTATAATAAATTAAAATACATGCCTATTACAGAAAAAAACTCCCATCAAATATGGCATACACCAAAAAGATTATAAGATTGCATGGTATTTTAAAAAAAACATGGTAAAATGAAAATTACCTTGCTGTTTCTTTTCCACGTCACACATCCTCTCTTTTTCTATACCTTTTTCCCCTCTCGCTCTCTTGCTCTGTCCCTATATCTCCCTATCTCTGTCTTTCTCTCTCTCTCTCTCTCTCTCTCTCTCTCTCTCTCTCTCTCTCTCTTTCTCTCTCTCTTCATGCTTTCCTGTCCCAACTTTGGTGGCTGAAGTTCAAAGAGTTTTTGCGCATATACCATATTCTTTGATCACCTTGATGTTACAAAAATAAACGTTGAAGTTCTGTGCTCTTGCGGTTTAGATATTTTGAATGTAAGATCACCAAACAAATTTTTGTTCGTTGTTTCAGTTGTTTGTTGTTTTTTGTATTTTTTCTTGTTTTTCGTTGTTTTTTTTTAATCAAAACGAATATTAATCGTGGAATGCATTGCTGTAAGAGAGAGAGAGAAGGTAATAGAGGGGAAAAGATATAGAGAGCGGATGTTTGATGTTAAAAAGAACGTATCTGGAGATTTTCATTTCATTTTTTTTTATTGTATTAGGTTTTTTTCTATAAAGTTATAAGCCCATTATTGTAAGAAAAACAATATACTTCACACCTGAGGCACAAAGCTTGTGAAGTATTTTTATTCATTTACTTTGTTTAATCCTTTTTCTACATGCGTTAACAACTATTGCGTCAATTTGAATGATTCGTCTATAAAGCAGGGCTGCCACCTAGCCCTCAAATCGCCCTCCTGAGGGCTTGGCCTTCAAAAAGCCCTCTAAAAGCGCTCTTTAGGAGTTATTAGAGACCTTTAGCACACGCACCGTGTCTCACTACGCGTACGTGAAAATCGGGAAAGCAGATTGAGAAACTATAAAAATAATGAAACCAGTTTCTAAAAATAGACCCACAGACGTTCTATTTTTAGAAACTGGTTTCATTATTTTTATAGTTTCTCAATCTGCTTTCCCGATTTTCACGTACGCGTATTGAGACACGGTGCATGTGCTAAAGGTCTCTAATGCTTGAAAAAGCCCTCAATTAGCCCTCCTTACTGCTTCCCATAGCCCTCATTTCTTTGATTCAAAAGGGTATTTACGGGAAAACAACACATTGAAACTGACAATCCATATCTTTTACAGCTGACTCTTCTCAAAAGTAAATCTTTTGGTGAGAGTTTTAGAAATTAACAAATTTGGTTTGAATAGTCTACAAACATCATGTCTTGTAATAATCCCAGCTTTGATTCCATGATGCACCTAAAAAGGATTAATGTAAGACTATTGTAAAATATTTTCTCTCTTTCCTATTACCAAAAAAAACTTGGATTCGAGTCGAGTCAATAGATCTTTAATAAAAATTGATTCACTGTTTAGATATATCTATTTGATCAAAGCTTTAAACTGCACCAACTTATTTTTCTACCATTTTGCTAGTCTTTTTAACAGGAAGCTATGCCCACAATAATTTATGGTTCTAGATTTTTTGTGTTAATGGAAATATGGGTATCTATAACTTTTCTTTTAGTTGCCAGAATGTGAAAATTGATTTTTGATTTTTGATTTTCAGGCTCCGTCAATCCACTGCAGGATAAGGCCCTCCGCACCACGTCTCCACTCTTCTTTGTCTTTCGCTTCTCTGGTCCACGTATTTCCCATCGTCTTCACAATGTCGTCGCGCAATCGTCTTGCTTGTCTCCCTCTTGATCTTTTGCCATTTCTAGGTTGCCATTCAGTCACTCTGAGTGTCCACCTATTGTCTTGTAGTCTCGCCACGTGTCCGGCCCATTTCCATTTTTGTTTTGCTATATACTGCGCTATGTCTGAGACTTGAGTCTTGTTTCTTATTTCTTTACATGAAATTTTATCTGTGAGTTTTAATCCTAACATTTTCCTTTCCATGGCTCTTTGAGCAACTCTTAGTTTTTGTCCCACAGCTTTTGTCATTGACCATGTCTGGCAGCCATAAGTCATCGTAGGGAGAATGCATTGATCATACACTTGTCTTTTTAAAGAAATCGACGATGTCGCGCTAGTCACAGAAGATACGAAAAACATGGAAGAACAATTATACAATTTAAATAAAATCAGCTTAGAATCAGGACTCAAAATGCATAAAGGTAAAACAAAATACATGGTAAATTTTGAAAGCCATGAAAACATTCAGATAGACAAGGAAAAGATAGAAGAGGTTCCCAACTACAAATATTTAGGCCAAACAACATATCTAAAAGAAACAATAAAAGAAGAAGTTGCATGCAGAATAGAGCAGGATGGAACTGTTTCGGAAAAAATAGAGAAATTTTCCTAGATGGTGAAAATTAGCCTCTAATAAAGATTGGTAACTTCATACTGCACGAGCCCATAGCCACACAGGTAATCTGTAGGTTTAGGCCTCGAATCCTTTAAAAAGGCCCTCATAAAGCCCTCCTTGGCGTCCCTTCTCTTTTGGTGGCAACCCTGATAGAGGCAGCGGATAACCCTATTCTGTATTTTGTACAGTATTGTCTTTGAATCCGGAAATATTCCGTCACCCTTGTGTACGTTTCATTTTTTATTGTTACTGGTGAAGCCCAGAGGCCAAACGTCTGGGTGTCGTGTTTCGTTTTTTTTTAAATTTAGGTACTGTCGAATTAAATTCAAATTGGGTGTTTGGTCAATCCATTCTCTATTGTATATTTTTAGTTGTAGTACTCGGGTGGGAGACGAAAACATGCAGTCGGTTTGCTAATGACGTTCATTCGTTACAAAATGTACTGCAACTAACCATGTTTGAGCCCAGCGAGAGTAATCTCTTGAGTCGTTTTCACGGTCCAGAATGCAACGGCTTCCAATTCCAAGGGGCTTTGCGTTTACTATGTTTTGCCACAAAGCACAAAGTGACAAAGCCAACCTTGTTTGTATAACTGCGGCCGAATCGGGCACACCAAATCCTTCTGTAAAACAACCCATCATAAATATGGGCTACGTTATGAAACAGAATGGTTGCACGGTTGTTGTAAAAAAAAAATTTTGTCTGTGCAGGTTTCTTGAATTAAGAAGCGTTTCATT
>BMAT01005794.1:239405-264694 GCA_019649035.1 Elysia marginata | reverse complement strand
AACCCTTTGTTTCTCGGCGGTACTAGTGAGTGCCAGCTTTTGTAGAAACTCATGCGTACTGTCAAGAAACAAAGGGAATGCACATAGTATTTTCTTTTCTTTGTGTTCTCCCGAGTAATCAGATCCACCTGTCATCCCCCAACCCTTTTCATCTTTCAGTTACTACCAAATCCAGACTGTTGAGAACGCCGCCCAAGTCGGCCGCCCGCGTGGAGATCACAGACAACAAGCATAACTCACAACAAGGCCAGGGTCAGTGACTTTTTTCATGAGACATCCAACATGACCGCAATATTATGTGTTTGTCCATCGTAATATTTTTCTATCATACAAGGATGCAAAATCTCTGGTTTTCGGCTTTCCCACCCCAATTTTTCTATTGTTAGAAATTTTTTGGTTATCTGTAATCAATATTGGATGTCGAAATTTTCACTTCACAAGGCTTTGATATTTTAACAATGCATTTTTCTGAGCCCCCAAAATTAACAATTAAACAAAACCGTCCAGATATTGTGACCTAGTGGTAGATACTCAGCTTTTGGGCCTACAGGTCCATGGTTCGAGCCTTGCATTCGGCAGGTTAATGTTAAGTCCTTGACAGAGGCTATTGACACACTTTTTTTCGTCACACTCTGGTATTAAATGAGTACCCGGCTATGGGCAGTGAAAGATCTTGTCAGAATGCTAGAATGGTATGCTTTAGTTGGTGCTCCACTTTGAGTTCAGAAGTTAATTTGGTTGGTCAGGGAACCCATGGTAAGACTTAACTCTTTAACCATGTAATTATCTCATACTTCTGCGTGTAATTTTTCTATATCTATACCTAAGCCTAGACCTACATGTGCGGTTGTAACTTCTAGATCGCTGCAAATATCGCTAAAAGAGTTAAATATGGCCTTGGAAGTTCAATCTACTATAATCAACATCCGGGGTAAAGTTATTTCATAGTTTTATTTGTACATCGTCTTTCTCCCCTTCTTAGTTATGACTATACATCGGACGCTGGCAGCGTCCATCCGTGGATATGAAATGGTGCTCCGGACGTTGCCAGCGTCCAGCCATTGTTATAGAGTTAAAGCATATATTGAAAAAGCCTTTACTTTCTAAGCCAAAGACATTGTGAATTCTTTTTATTTAAACTGTGGAGAAATAGAGTGAAAAATCTATTTTCATAATTGAAATCTCCAATATGAGCCATTTTGGCCATTTATAAGATACATACATATGATGGGATACCTGAAAGGGCATTGTATGCTTGTTTCAATGAGCTGAGGAATGAGCTGAGGCAAAAGGGCAGTCTTTTTCTACTGTCTCTTTTAAGATTTTATGCTGTTACATCTACAATAATGTCTGTGATACAGTATGTAAGAAAATACTATCTTTATCCCAAATGGACCCTGATAGTAGCAGGGATGCCAAATCTGGCAGGTTTGATTCCCGACCATGCCATGTTGCAATTGCCTTGGGAAAGCAATTTACTCTAACATTCCCCAGTCCACCCACCTGTAAAATGGGTATCCAGCTACAGGCTTCAAATGTACTGGTCTCCCAGGGCATTAGTGGCGCTGCTCTGTGGCGACACAGTTACGCTGTGTAACGAAGACAAGTTTCCAGAAAGGGATTAATATAGTGTATAAAATAGATAATGAAATAAACGTCAGGTTTTTCAGGTGTTTTTTTATCCATTTATTATTCATTGCACAACTTGCATTTGGCAATTTTTCTATGTGAGATGCAACGCTCGACTCACTCTCAGGTTGTTTTTATTTCCAAAAACCGTTTGGCATCCCTGTAGTAGGATGTTTCCGTTAAAAAAACTCAAAATTAAAAAAAACAAATTGTTGTGATCCAACTTAAATGTGCTTGTGTGTGCAGGGGGTGAGACAACAGCAGCAGCGTTCAAGCAGAGCAACACTGGGGTCAGTCAGCGGTTTCAGATTCTCTACAGGAATGAGGAGGTTGACGTCTCGGACATTTTTATATATCGTATCCACACGCTTGTGGATAGTGCCAAGGTAACGGTAGTCTTTTTATAAGCTCATTGTTTTTGGTTACCTTTTTTGTGGGGGTTTTTCTTGACTTATTTTTTGGATGTTGTGAGAGGGGGGGGTAGAGTTGTAATTAGACCTTATATAAGACAGGGTTTTTTTATTCCATAATCTTTTTAAAAAAATAATCCACTTTAAACATTTTACTTAGATTTTAAGATATAATTTTTTTCAGTTGGAGACAAATCTTGACAACCTTGACTTGAGGCTAGAGGTTCAGTTGTGGTGCACAGATGATGATGAATCGTAAGTATGCGAAGGTTGTTTAACCTACAAACTGTTGGCTGGCCGATTAAATTGGTCTATTTCGGGAGTTTCATTTTAAACACTGAGGCTAATGGAAATTATGATGCAAAAATTAATACGTGACACTTCTAGGGTTAATATAAGTATGCAGTTTTGTTTTCCTGTGTAATGTTTTTCTACCAATTTAAGAAAAAAATATGTTTAATGAGCTGTTAGCAACTCCCTAAAGTTTCCATGGTTTCATTTGTGTGTTTGCGCTGCTAAATCAACTGAGACATAGACCTTGTGATCATAATTATGAACTTCTGATGATATAAATGAAGCACTAAAGCACACAGAAAAGTTGTTGCTCTACACCAATATTGCAAATTGATTAATCTTGTTAATTGACCCTGGTAGTTATGAAGGTAAAGAAGTAAGAAAAAGAAGAATGGTATACATCTGCCTCTGTCAACCTCACTATTGTAGCCTCATTTTAGATCAACTCACCACGCAAGTTATCTACCCTCTCATGACAGATCGGACTCTGAGCCCAAGATGGAGCTGGCCAACACTCGTATCCTGCAGCTCCATATCTCCCCAACCAAGGGACTGCACCACGCACTGCCAGTGTTGTTTGATTACTTCCACTTGTCGGCTGTGGAGGTGGTTGTTCACGGTACCATTATAGCCATACATCAGCCTTACCTCACGTAAGTGTCAAACCTCAATCTACTCTAGTAATTTCTCTGCCGGTCAGTTCCAATGATGAGAGTTAAGAAGAACAGCACTGGCAAGTTAATCTCTTCATCAAACTGGTAGCCGATTCCATGAGAGCTATACTTTCTGTATCATCAATTGAATGATGTGAGATAGAACAGGGAAGCATATAGAATTTTAGTCCAGAAGAAGTAGGAAATTTATCAGGGTGGAAGTAATGATGAGTTTAAAAGGATGCAGAGACTAATCTCAAAGGTGTGTCAGATCCAGAGCAGTAGAAGGTGTAGATCTCTTATCAAGTGCAAAAATTGACTCTGTGGGCTTTTTATTTCTAGCTCAGCTTCCTAAGTGCTAATAGATAGGCATGACATTTCAGCTGGTGGGAATGCAATAAATGTAGAACTATATATAGATCTAAATCTGCATTTTGGCGAAGACACTAAGAACATTCACACCTCTTTAAACATCTTACAATGGTTACCACTGTGCCCTTTTAAAGAAGCCAAAAAAAAATATTGATTTACTACCTGTGGTTAGAGAGTTTGAGTTTTTAAATCAAGATCAGGAACCCACTAACAAAGGATTCAAAGGCTTACACGATTAGGATTCAAACAGTTGGATTTTTTTTCCTGTGTTTCAAAATCATTACACATCTTTAGGACAGTTGAACTCAGTTTACCATAGTAATGTCACCTCTGAATTTTGAGTGGGTGCAAGGCATATGATAAAAGCTGGTCTCTCATCTATGATAACCAATAATTATGTTGTCCACCAGATTCTCTAGAAAGAGAGTGAAACAACAGCAATGTGGAAGTTTTATATGGACAACAAAAACTTTTTACTTTTACATGTATAATTCTAGACCTCAGCTGACCTCAGAATGAAAAAGTAGACTGAAGAAATTGCAGTCAGCAAAAATGAGTTGTCTGTGTGTGTGAGTGTGTAAATCTAGGCAAGTGTACCATACTATTCTCCTATGCTTACCTAACCAAATACTAAACTGTATGTCCTCAGAATGCCTAAATCACAGAAAAGCCAGAAATCTTCAGATCAATCAACTTTCGAAGTTGTCTACTTTGGCCAAAAGACCACAAGTGTTGTGAGTCAACTTTTTGATTGCCTATTGCTTTTTTTAAACACCTGATCACATTGGTCAATGGTTCTGACCTATATCTACCAAGTGATTCTCACTGTCTGGTGCGGAATTCGGTATCAAAAGTGCTACAAGAGCGTTTTATTTTACGTGCGTAATATTTTTACCCACTGTGCCACACAAAAAGCTGTGCAATCTGCAAGACGGAAGGCAGAAAAGATTGGTCTTTTCCCAAGACTCACATGACCCCACTGAGATACAGTCAGAACCATTTGCATCAACAAAATTGTTCATCTTGTTTAATCACTTTACAGCTCACTTGAAATTTCAGTGTAGATCTATGTCGGAATAAGAGGCTAAAGCCACTGCTAGATCTATATCAGAAATCTATAGATCTTTGTTGTTTGTTATCTTCTTCGTTATAGAATTTACATAACTTATATATATTCTTCGTAAGAGAAAGGTACCAAAATAGATAAGCCTTAATTAGATCTGAATCTAGAGGTCAAAAATTATTTCATAGTATATTGGTTAACTTGAAAATACAATAGGATTGGTTTAAGAGTGTTAAATGGGCCCTATGTTTCATAGAAAGCTGATGGTGCTATAAGACTTTTTACATTTGTCTTTCTGTATGTCTTAATGTTAGCAGGCTTAATTAGTGAAGTGGTATTTAAAACAAGGCTCCAAGGTCAGTTTTTTAAATGCAGACACATCAAACAAAGCCATTGCAGTACATTTACTGAGACGAGGGCCAAAGTGTCCTTCAGGTGCCATTTCTTGCCTGATGATATGCAAGCCACTTAAGGAGTTTCAATAATCTTGAGTCAGTCTCAGATATAGGGCTTGTTTCATGACAAACCTCTGCTGTGTTAAATTTGAAAGATGGACCCCTCAGCAAGCTGTTCTTTGAGTGTGGGTAGTTTATTATAAAAACTCGAGAGCTGGCTGAATTCAAGCTCTAAAGACTCGCCAACGAATTTGCTTAAGTTCATGCAACAGCCCTAGAGCATAATCAGTGTAAATGTAATGAAAAAGCTTGTCCTTAATGTCTGTGATCTGTTTTTTTTCAACTTAGAAAATTAAGATGAAGGCTATGATTTACCAGATACGTTTGTGTGAGGTATAATGAGGATCCAAGTACATCAAGATTGTTTCTAATAAAAGCTTACATAATATACCTGTTATTCGTTGGGTGGTGATAAATTCTCCTATTAAGCTTTGAAAAGAGCATGGTTTTTTTATATTATTAGAAGAGATTTGAAATTAAAATCTCAACATTTCTTTTTGACAGATGTTTTTTTTATTCGAGATGTCGTAATCTCTGTTTGTTTAATTTATTTCACTGGATGTGGATTTTGTCCCTCTGTTCTCCCAAAGTACCAACCTGGTAAATCAAACGCTCTTTAAAGAAATGGGTACAACATCTAAATTATTCTTTAAACCCTAAAACTGACCGGGCATAAGACAGAACTACACCATGAATAGTTGTAACCTGTATGACGAATGTTTTTAAATATACCTTATCATGGATTGCACACCAAATCGAATTTGAATGTCTGTCTCTGAGTAATACCTAAAAACTTTTAAAAGTTGAATTCTACATCAAGTTTCTCGTTTCTCAGCCTCCTAGCAATGCTCTGACCAGCAGTACTCGCATGCAGCAGGCCCATCTAATGCACAAGACAATATGCAACATTCTACTGTCAGCTCACGAGAGTCTACAGGAATACCTGCAACTTTATGCTGCTAAGATCCCTGGCAACAACTTTCAGTTTGGTAGGTTATTTTTTTCATTTGTAATATAGCGCTCGTCGAGCTAATTTTTTTTTTTTAACTTTTTTATTTTGCCTGTGCAACTTTATGATCTTCTCCTTTTTTCTAAGCCTGTGTATGTACTGAGTATTTTCTTGGACTGCTCTCTTTAGTTTTTCTACCTGCCTTGTCCTCTGACCCTCATTCTCTCTCTTTATCTCTCTCTCTCTCTCTCTCTCTCTCTTTCTCTCTCTGTCTCTCTCATCTCTCCCTCTCTCTCTCACATGATTTATGGTTTATTTCATGCCTAATAAGGTAACCAAAGCATTAAGAAAAAAAGTTAAGTAGTCTGTCATGTAGAAATAGTATCAATGTGTTCTCTCATTCAAGAGAAAATTCATATTTTCTTCTCAAACTGCTGCTTTATTCCAGTACGCAAAGACTGTCATACGAGGTTAGGAGAGGCTGTCTTAAAAGTGCAGGTGAGTTAAGTTTATTCTCACAGCTTGGTGAAATATGTGTGTACTCTCTCTCTATCTCTCTCTCTCTCTCTCTCTCTCTCTCTCTCTCTCTCTCTACATTGTATCTCTCTCACATTGACGGACTTACCGGGTTTTTTTGTACTGCATAATATATTTTTATGTTAAATTTAAAAAAAGATGTGTTCTTGGTTTTTCAAGTCTTATTTGTAGTTGCTGTTGTTCTTAGAAAACTTTCATCAAAAATATACTAAAGAAATCTTTGAAGTTCATTCTTTATGTTGTGCAACCATAGTATATGGGAGATAATAGAATCAAGAATTTTTTTTCTTTAATCATAAATATTTGGTTGCACTAAAGACGTATTAAAAGATTTTTGACACAGAGAGAGGAATTTTCTTCCTGGTTTTAAAAAGTGTTATCAGCAAATGAAATTGAAAATTACATGTACTGTGTCAATTTTCAAAGCTTGTTCGATGCATGTAAATTTGTATGTAAACATTGTCTCCTATCCTCCTGATGTTGCTCCCTCTCTCTTCCTCTCATTTTGTCTCTTTTTCCAGCCCTTGCCCTCTTTTCAGTGCTTGTTAAATTTGTAAGATTTATGTGTAACCTTTGTCTTGCTTCCTCCTTATCTTACCGCCTTTCTCTCTCTCTCTTTTTCTCATTTTCTCTTTTTTTCTGCTGCTGTCACCTGCCCCTTTCCATCACTCTTTCTATAGGGTGTTTTGGAAGAAGACGACCTCATCCAGACAGCCATCACAGACATCACCCAGCTGTGTGCTGAGAACGTAATCCTGTGGGCCCAGTTCCTGGAGATTGTCCTCACTCAGCCGCGCGTGCATCGTCACCTGGCCCAGGAACATCATAATGCTAGGGTGGGTCGGCAGGACTGACAGTTATGCTTTCATAAGGATTAATATGTCATAGAACTAGAGTGTTTTTTTTTTTATTAAGTATTTGACTCATTTTCATTTGCAGGCAAAAGCGATGAAAAATTTTTTCTTACATGAGGAAATAATGCTTTTGCACTTAAAAAACGTCTTTTTGGGGGTTATCAAGCTGTCATGGTTTGTTTTGATTTTTTAAATGTTTTTGCATTAGAACATTAATACATTTGTTCTATTGGAATTGTTTTTCCTCCTCAGATTCGGCGTTTTGCTGAAGCGTTTTTCACACTGGAAAATAATAAAGCCTCATGTTTGTCTTGTTACGACCCAGGGTATGTGTTCAAGTTATTTGTAATTCAGGTTAACATAGGATGTGAATTTCTTTCATGCCATATTTTCTGAATTTGTAAAGCTTTTCTTCTGCATCCAATAATATTACCAAAATAGTTGTTGGAGATAAGTATTTTAGTTGCGATTTCCAGATATCTATGACTTGAATTTTTTTTTTAAGCCATAGTATTCATTAAATTTTTGTTTGTTTGCTTGTTTAAGTAATTACATTGTGATAGATTTAAATTGCTATTTCTTAAGGCTATAGCTGTTGTTTTTTTTCTTTTGTTTATTATGAAAAGAAGATAACTGGTGTATACATTTCATCTGCTAAGGTTTAAAAGTTTTAATTTCTTTACTTTGAAGGAAGTGGACTGGATTGTAGGATACTGAAAATTTAAACAATTTTTCCTTGATATGAACTGCCTATAATCTGTACCAGACTGTGATTGGAAGTCTTTGAGGTTGAAGGAGTTCATTTTTTTTCCTGAATTAGTGCTTGTTTGATCAAAGATAACATTGTTGATGCCCGTTGAAAGCACTGGTTTTAAATGTTTTTTTTATAATTTTTTAATTTAGTCAAGTCATTTTGGTTATTGTTTAGGGGTCTTTTTACCTGTCTGTTTTTCTCTATGCATTTAATAATGTTATTCAAATTTTGATAAGGCTTGTATGAAGAAAAAAAACATCATTCTATCACATGCTTAAATGAGACTCTCTTTTTCAACCCTCTTCAGGATCCATGGGCACTCTGCTCTGGCCAGCGTTGTAAAGAATTCGCCTTACTTCACCAATCTGCCTCGACTTCCTGTTCAGTGTTTGGAGCTGGACGGAGACGAAACAAGTCTGCCTGTCATATTTGAAGATATTTACCACGATGCTCGTGCTCCTCCTCCTCGTGAGTGGTGCTGCTGCTTAACATCTCAATAAGCTTATTTATGTTGTTTGGGGTAATATTGATGGCATGGTTTGTGTCAAATACTGTAGAAGTTGTCTTGCCAAGTCTGATATTGTTCTTCTTCTTTTTCTCCAAATGCTTGGCTTTTCAGGATGTTATACCCTTGTAAATCGCTTAGAGCATATTAGTGGATGAAGTGCTGTAGAAAAACGCTTTTTACTCTTTTTAAAACGCTCTTTATACCCATCAGCTTTGTAAAGTTAATTTTTTTCAGTTCCACATATGGGTCAAAGAGTTTGGTGCTAAACTCTGTAGTAGGCTCCCAAATTTCCTATCTTTTTTTTTACTTGTATAACAAGCAGTTCTCAAAAATAAGCTCAACTGTTTCTGCAGTAGTTTTGCACTTGCACATATCTGATTTCCCTATTCTAACAGTTCTGAACATATGCTCTGCTAATTTTTATGGCCGTCTAAATCTGAAGAGAGATGTTTAAGCCTTTTTTTTTTTTTTTTTGGGGGGGGGGTCAAAATCTTTACTTTTTCTTCTACAGCTGTCCTTATCATTGTTTTTGCCTCTTCGTTTGTGATGTAGTTTGTTGATTTGTTGTGCAAGTGTAAAACCTAACAACCAATGACTAGGTCTTAAGTAAGTGTTTACTCCTATACTAGATACAAGTGGCTGGGAACAAGAGGTAGGGTCCTCTTTATTTTTCATTCTTGTCACACTGCATAGTAAGGTAATTTGCCTCTGCTGTCCTTGCTGCTTTTTTTTTTTTGCTGTGTTTGCAAAGACTAATATCCACTCAGCGCTGGTTTGGCACAAGGAAGCTAATAAAAATACACACACACTAGGAATCAGACTAGAAACCCCTAGTATGATGATCAATCACTCTGCTAATTAACGTATCATTTATTTCCTATATAAAGGAGAAGCAGGCTGTGCAGAAATATTATAAAGACTAGAATTTCTTTGTTTTGTGTCTGTTATAAGTTGATTTGAATTCTCTTCAATCTCTTTACAAGCATATAATTTAAGATTCTGCATGTTATTGGTTTACTTTTTTTTGTGGTAATTCTACTGCAAGGCACTAAGCAACTCTCATCTATTCTTCTTTTTTTTTCTCTTTTTTTTTCTTTAGAAGTTTACCAAGCTCATCTGGAAACGGGATCACCACGGAACCGTTCCTCCTCTAACTCATCCTCCTCGCTCGCGTCTGAGCAGGGCGGAGGGCCAGTGTCTGGCACTAACTCCACATCTTCACCCTCAGGCACCCGCAAAAGATCAAGTGGCCGTGGCAACAAGAAAAAGTTCATTAAAAATATCAAGCGGGAGGGCTTCAAGAGGCCCTCATCCTACTATTGCAGTGACGTGGAGGCTGCCCAAGCAGGCCAACCCATTGAGCCACCACCTACAGGAGCCACGCTCATTGGTTACCGCAAGAACCAGGAGCCACAGTTTGTGCCCAGCGAGATTGTGAATTTGGGAACACTCAGTCCCGACACTGAGGATCCTTATAGTGAGTATCAAACAAACATGAAAAGTGTGGACTAAACAGTTCTTTCAAAGTTGGCAGTAATGGGAATGAATTGAGGTGGAGCTGATACAGTACTGTTAAAGCTGTAGTATGATAAATCTTTGCATTAATTGATGAGATCTAAATTTATTCCATACTTAAAGGAAGTAAAAGTAAAAGTCTACATGAATCACATTTGAGGAATGTTTATAGTTTTGAGCCTACAGAAGTCCACAGTTTTAAAAAATTTAATATCTATGGTCAGATTTGTCAGAAACTTAAAAAGAAAAAAACATGGTCTTGAATTAGTATTTTAAAAGGCAAGGAGGCATTAAAATGTTTTCACATGCATATCAAACAAAATTGTGTTTTTAACAGAGAAGTTTTCAAAATAAAGAATTAATGGCTGTTTTAGTCTAATATATCAGTACAGTGGGCTACTGTGCTTTTAAAATGGTTATCAAATATTGAGATTTTCCTTTCAATTTCCATCCTAACCACAGGTCAACTGTCTATGCAGCTGAATAAATCCTTGTCGCCGAGATCTTCCATTCTGCCAACAGCATGTATGAATCGCGGTAGCACTGAGTCTTTGCCTTCTCTCTACGAAACCCCTGGTCCTGTTACCCCAGACTTTACAACAGCTGCCAATGGAAATCATAAACCCACAATTCCCTCTACCTCTCCGCCAGTCATCTCCACACCTCAGAGGTCTCAGGGCACACCCACGGACACTGTCCCCCAGTCTTCAGTGGTTGTCTCGCCGGGGCCGTCTATAGCACTAGTGACCAATCTGCCACCTGCGGACTCCAAACCTCCCCCTGTTCCTACATCTCCTCCTCCGTCCTTGAACAACTCAGTAAGCAGTTTAAACAGCAAAGAGATCAATAGTGGGGATGGGTCTTCTGAAGGGAAAAGTGGTTTGACTGAACAACATTCCAGGAATAGTAAAACAACTGTAGGAGACAAAGGAGCTGGAGACTTTAATTCCTGCTCTACTCTCAGCGAGAATGACTATGAAACCCTAGCTTGTGACATTAGTAAAGCCCTGGGTGAGAAAGAGCCATCAGCCTCCAGTATTCTAACAGCTATAGGCTCTTCTAACAACGATGACTTCAGCGATGATGACACAAATGTAGCTAATGGTTTTGATGACGTCCTAGACACATATCATAAAGATTTCGGTGTAAGTGAGAACACCTCCTCCACCAATGACAAACCCCCTGCAGCCCCATCAAGCATCGACACTGCACCTGCATCTTCACAATCCTCCTCAGATCCCTCAGGGCTTGGATCATCTGTTTCCATCACCTCCACAGCTTCTTCAGAAAAACCGTTTACCTCAAACTCTACTGTAGACCTGAAAAATGATAGTGCCTTAGGGAGTGACATTTCTTCCCAGGAGGAGGCCAGCTCCTCGTCCTCTCCACACAAGGCACCGTCGTCGTCTTTAGACGTGTCTGTTGCAGGGACCCCTATACCCTCTTCATCTTTACCAGCTATCTCCTCAACATCATTTACCGACTCTGAAACTTCCTCACCAACGGTGTTGAAAGCATCTTCATCAGTGGCAGCCACAGCATCTTCATCGAGCACCCCTACCAAGACCTCCTACAATGACCCTCGGCACCGCGTGACTGTGATAGAGCTACTAAAGGAAGAGTATCGTAGATCATTACCAGCTGACACTTCAGGTGAATGACAGTCAACTCTGTTTAAGTTGATTTTTAGTTAACTTGATAGTTTAGTTTTTTTTTAGTCCTTTGGAGGACAATTAAATGTGAGGTGGCCTAGAAAAGTCAGGCACAAGTCAGAGTTTTGACATATTGAGCTACTACCATTTTAATAAAGTATATTTTGAGCCTTTCAAGAGGTAGAAAAACTACCACTCTAGCTTTACTAAAACCTGAGATATTTTGCTTTAATTCAACAATAAAACTTTTTTTTTAATTGCAAGGGCTTTTACTCAAAACTAGCCTGACCAACCTGTATCTGATTTTCCTTGGCCACCTCACAATATAAGATAGTCACATAACCCAATTTTCACCTAAGTTTATGTTATTGGTTACAGATTGTCCTCAGGAGATTGACTTAAACAGAATTTGATGGATGCAAACAGACAAAAATACTGATTCTCAATGGAGTTTTTTTTTTTTTTTTGTATTGCAGATTCAAACACTGCTGACTTGTCTTCTGTACATTTGTCTGCCTACAAGGATGGATTCAGTGGGCACCGAGCCTCCAGCGACTCAGACATTCTGAAGAACTGCGATGAAGGAGAGGTGGATTCAAGATCTTTAGCTTTGAAAAGGTAATAAGCTGGCCTATCATCCAACAGAATGCTAGCTTCAAACAGATGAGCTTCAGAGCTAAGGCTGTTTTGTTGGGTTTTTAAATTGCTTCATTTAAAGCACCAAAAGATGTTATGTTCTATCCGTATACAGTAGCAAAATAAAGAAAAACATATGTATTTTTATAGAATGTTTTTTTATAGAGAATTATGGTGGAATTTTTTTTTCATCATTTCCTTCCAAATTTATTAAAATTTCTTGGCTGTTTAACGAAGAGCTATACTCGATCTCCTATTTAAAAACAGACAACAAAGACTCAAAGAGAAACAAAATTTGTAGTTGAACAATTCACTAAAAGCTGTGGCAGCAGATATTGTTTCTAAACCCTAAGTTTATTGATCCAATAAACCAATGAATTCTTGGATACAGTGTTCTTTCAATCCTGAAAGAAAAAAAAAGTTAACCTTTTTGTGAATAATCAGGAAACCATCGTCATTGAATTCATTTTTTTTTAAATAAAGAGCTCATTTTTCCTTTTGTGGCAGAAGTGGTGTGGACAGTGGGGAGAAGAAGAGAGCAGCTTTGTCCTCGTCATCTTCATACCCAGAGTTGTCGCACATGGTCAAGGGAGAGCACCCACGTCTAGTTTCAGTGGTGGGACATACAACCGTAAAGTGAGTGAAAAAACTTTTTTTTTTGTAGATTTGCTGGTAGAATTAATGACTATTTTTTTTTCTTATAGAAGACCAAAAGGCATTTTGTATAAACCATTTTTATTATTAGTTTTTCACCCTTTTTCGACAAATTCAGGTGATCAGGCTGTGTTTTGTAATGTCTGAATCACCAATTTGTATTTGTTTGAAAATGTTACCATTTTTTGCCTCCAATGGATGAAAAATGCATCCTTTGTTTGTCAATTAAGTAGAGATTGGTCTTTGTGGGGTTTTAGCCTAAAATAGAAATATTTGCCTTTTGAGTAAGAAAATCACCTACAAAAGGAGAGAGAAGTGGGGACTACCGCTGATTCTAAGTAAATAGAGAAGCTATAACTGCTTTACCAGGGCTGTTCAAATATTAAAAATGTGACTGTTTCTACGGTAAAGTGGCACAGGGAAACATTGGCATATTGTTAGCAATGATTGTTGTCTCTAGGTAATCAAGACAATCAAATGCAAGATTCATAGTCAATGAGATGTTACAATCACTAGATTTTTGTTCAAATTTGCTTTGTTTTCTTCTGGGATATACTGAGACCTGCTTCATTTAAAATTTTTGCTCAACTTCAAAGGTAAATTTCATGGGGAAACAGACATGAGTTAACTTTACGGCCATTAGCTATCAAAAACAAAGAAGGTCTGGTTGTTGTTTTTTTTTCTAAGTTAAAAGCATAATGTTCAGAAATGAATAAAGAATTCGAAAAAATGCTAAGATCTTAGACATTGAAAAGAGTGTTCCAATCTGCCCACAATTTACATTTGCTACACAACTAGAGATGGCTTGGTTTTTGGTTTGTTTTTTTTTGACAGATAATTGAGAAAAGTTAGCTAGTAGGTCCTGTAAGATGGTAAGTGAGAAATATTTGATATCAAGTTGATTGTTTTTTCTGACAATTTCGCTTTCAGTTTTGTGCAGTTGAGAGAAAGTCTAAAACTGCAGATGGACTTTCCAGGCCACTTGTATAGGTATTTATCATTTATATTATGTTTTACATATGTACACAAAAGTATATGTCAGTTTTAATATTTTGTCCTATATCAATGATTTTATTTTTCTGATAGAGTACGTGATTCTAAAGTGCTCAACTTGTAAAAAGGAGCTTATATAAATATCAATGAAGACTTGGAAGGCCTACCTTACGACAGGACTGTTTATTAGAGATTTTTAAAACATATTATCTAATATTAATTTTTATCTGGAAGGGATTTGTTATTCACTATCAAGCAGCATTCTTTATACCATGTTTTATGTTATTTCTCTTGTTTCTCCTATGGCAGCGAATGTCCTACACTAGCTTCTACCATCCCCTATTTCCAAGTTCCGCCTGAAATTGATGATTCAGGTTCAGGAGTTCACCTCATTGTCTGTGTGCACGGCTTGGATGGTGAGAAAAACTAACTCTCACTTTACACTCAGAGGAGAGCTAAGACTAATTAGTCGTTTTATCCCAACTTTTGCCCCCATGTGTATGCGGCACAGTTCAATGTTCATTGAGCCTATATTCAATGTCTTATCAATGAGTTTATCTAAAACATTCTGTATTTGTTAGTAATGAACAAAATATTTCTGTGGTACTATATACTTACTTACCATGATTTTGTGATTACAAATCTGAATTATTACACTAAAAAAAGTATTACTAACTAACATGAGTGAATGGCAAACGTGACTGACAACAGTCACAACTTAATTATCTTTTCAGCAATATTGTTATTTGATAATTTTCCTGCTGTCTTTTGCATTCAATGTTTAGCTATATATTTAACTGTATACTGTATATTAAAAATTACCACAAGTTTCATAAGGCATCTGCAACACTGCAGCTCCAAACGGGGCAATTAGGCAATGGTACAATGGATAAAAATTTATCATCTTTCACTGCATCAGTCAATTTCATAGAGTAGAGACTAAGCAGCATAGTGATTCTATATTTCTTCACTAATTTATTCTCTTTCTTTTCCCTCAGGAAACAGTGCAGATCTCAGACTTGTCAGAACTTACATAGAAATGGCTCTCCCAGGTTTCAAACTGGAATTTTTAATGTCAGACAGAAATCAAGTAAGTTTCGATTCATGTTGTTGCTTGTTTGTATGTGTCTGTGTGTTACATTTTTATTTTGCTAACCACAATAAAAAAGAAAAGCATTTTAAATGTCATATCCAATATCACTGAATAGTCTTCGAAAGGTGATGTTTTTATTTATCCAACTTAAGTATGAGTAGAGAGGTAAAATAAAGTAGCTCATATGTATTTTTTCTGAAGGCATTGCAGTTTGTATTAAACTGGGGAAAAAAGAAATCTTTGGTTTTGTTAAAATTGTAACTGTAATGTTAATTTGATCTTTAGCAAACGTTTGCTGATTATGTGCATTCAAATGAAAAAGAAATTTTGTTATAAGTTGTATTTTAAAGCTTCTTTCTGTTTATATTTATTAAATTAATACATTTTATAATATGCTTTTTTTGTTATTCTTTATTAGCAAGACACATTTGCCGACTTTGACAAGATGACAGATAGATTAGTGGATGAAATCCTCAATTACTTGGATAATTTTGGCTTCAACGTATCACGGATAAGGTATTGCATTTTTTTTAAGATGCCCTGTAGTTCTATCTTTTTTTTTTCCCTATGAAAGAACGGTTTTGCTTTAGTTCTCAAAATGCATTCAAGTACTTATGATGGTGTGTTACGATTTTTTAACCCTGATAGATTGGTCTGAATTCCGTGTCCTGATTCCTCTCATTAAGGGACAACAGTTTGAGTTGAATGTCAGTCAAAACTTGTTAAGATCGCAATTGATTGTGCCTTCCTATCGTAGAAAAGTAGAAAAACAAGTGATTACAATGTCTACTGAGGATATATACATATCAGCAACCGTGTATTAAAAACAAGTAGAGAAGTTTTTGCTTGATTTGAAATTTTTTATTACCAATAAGTTGCATTGAATACAATGCTGATTACATTGTTTTCTTTTTTTTTTAGGTTTTAAAATCCTATGGGGGGATCCCAAGCAATTATTCTTTTAAGTAAATATTTTAACATTTTTAGATAAAGTTAATACTTGTAAAATATTTTGCAATTCAGGACAGGTACTGGTATGCTACATTTAATAACCTGTCTGGACCAAATAATTAAATGTAAAGGCATTGAATTGAAAAGTAAATTACGAGTAAATTTTTTTCATCCCTGGTTTCAGCTTTGTTGGTCACTCTTTGGGCAATGTGATTATTCGATCAACGCTGTCACGACCCAAGCTGGCTCACCTCCTGCCAAAGCTGTACACACTGCTGTCGCTGTCTGGCCCTCATTTAGGCACCATCTACAACACCAGTGGATTAGTTAACATGGGTAGGCATGCAACCAAGATATTACTTCACCAAAAATTAACATTTTAAAAGGTTTCAATTCGTCTGTTCTGAGAGGTTGCATTTTACACACTTCTGCCCATCATTTTTTTTCAGAATGGTAAGCGGAAGAACTACATAAACAAAATAGTTTTCAATTGTTGAATTCTGCAGAATTTAGGTCAGATCTAGATTAGGGTCCTAAGAATTTAACTTTTGTCTAGAAATCAATTTAGATAATCTGGATTTAGAGCTAGATATAGAAGACATCTTGATCTAGAGTCTGCATTTGGCCTGGATCTAGACTGATTTTGGCACCATTTTTCTTTCACATGAGAGTCTGCGTTTCATGTTTCTTCTGGTTTTAGCCATAGAGCCTAGGCTCTGTTTGTCAAGTTACATAATTTGTGATATTCACCGTTTCGGCTAATTCCATTACCTTGTTTATATTAGGGGTTCCTGAAATAATTTGACTCAGAAATCTGAAGTCACAATTCAACATAATGTATAGGGTCATTGTGAGCCTTACCATTCTTTATGATAGTATTTTATAAAGTTTCATCCAATTTGTATGTTAAGCTACCAAGCAAACACTTGTTTCTAGTACGTCAAGCAATGTTAAAGCAACTTGTGGATTGGGGACTGTCAAATCCTAGCGTGCCCATGCTAGCAATGAGGATTCCAGCTTTCGCACAGACACTCCAAGACAAAACTATGAGTGACCACCTTCAAAGGACAGTGGAATTCACTAAGAGTCAACACTTTTAGGGGAAACTGTTGCCTAAAGTCAAATATGTTTTACAGTCCCAATATTGTATTTTTTTATATTTTTTTAAAGTCTTGCTTAAAGTCAACATATTTTTTTGTCTCAAGTTGTTGACTGTTTCAAGATGTTCCTTGTTTTCCTTCTTTTTTTTTTTTAATAAGCTGAAAATGAAACTTTCTAAATTTCATAACACTGCATTTGTATTGATTTTTTTCTGACTGATCATTTTTTCTTTCAATGTTATATTGACGAGGTTTGAAGCTGTAGACCTTTAAGTGTAGGAAAATATTTGTTTGTTTGTCATGTATATTATTCCAATATCATTGTTATTATTATTGGGCTTTTAATTATTTGGGGGGTTTTATTTCTTGTTATTTCTTCATAATTTTTTTAGTACATTTTTTCAGAACTGTATAAAAACTGAGAGTGTCAATTTTCTTCTCTATTTTTTTTAGGCATGTGGTTTATGCAGAAGTGGAAGAAATCTGGCTCTTTGCTACAGCTGGCGTTGAAAGATCACCCAGATCCTCGTCAAACATTTCTCTACAAGCTCAGCCTCAAACCCGGTAAGCTTTAGCATTTTTTTTTATTCTGTTTATTCTTTCCTTCCATTACCTCAACCAACCCCATTGAAACCCTTTTAGCACGTAAGAATCTCTCGCACTTAAGTTATGGGAAATGCCTACTCAAAGAAAAGAAAGAAAGAAAGAAACCAGAACTACAGAATATTTATTTTTGTTTTACATAAACTAAAAGATAATAAAATCTTGCAATAAATCAGAAAGTAGTCATAAAGTTGTATGGGTTAATTATCTTTTTAACCCCTCTAGATCTAGTGAATTAAATACTAGTTATCGGTACACATATACATTTTTAGTGTAAAGTGGTCTTTTATCACTACTAAAGATATTTTATGACATTGTGACTGTCAAGCTCAAAACTCTTATAACATACCCCAATTTTTTTTCTAATCTGATGTTCGATTCAACTGAAAGCCTTCTGTGGTTTTTGTTTTGTTTTTGTTTATAAAAGAGATGTGTTGATGTTTGGTTTTTATTTGGTTGCTGTCTTTTTAAAACCAACGCTATTGTTTTTTTCATCAGTGCTGCAACATTTCAAGCATGTATTGTTGGTGGGATCTCACCAGGATCGCTATGTCCCGTACCATTCATCGAGGATTGAGATATGTCGCTCAGCACAGAAAGACTCAAGTGTCATGGGTGAGTAGGAGGGACTAATTATACTTGTATACATAAACAAACATACCTTTGCACAAAGCAGCCCATAAAAGGACAGCAAATACGTTTACACAGTGATAGCAAGAACATTTACACGATGATAACAAGAACAATTACATGGTGATGACATGAATTTTTACACGGCGATAGCTTGAATATTTACATGGTGATAACAATAACATTTACATGGTGATAGCAAGAGCGTTAACGCAGTGACAGCAAGAACGCCCACACAGTGATACTGATGGCAAGAACATTCACAGGGTGATAACAAGAACATTCACAGGGTGATAACAAGAACATTTACACATGACAACAAGAACATTCACACCATGTTAACAAGGTTAGAGCTGTCAGAAAACCACCGTGAAAAGATAGGGTGACAAAAACCTTCCCTCGATTAAACTTCTCAAACCTGCATATGCTGCATTGCTTTTACACTATTCTTTTAGATTTGTTATTCACATTTTTATTTAAAGTCTACATAGCTTACATTTTTCTTTTGATAATTGACACTTGTTTGTTGCAGTGTGTTTATAGTTACAGCTTTGTAGTTACTTTCCAATGAAAACCCAGTTACAGAAAATTGAGTTTAGTTTGAAAAGCCATCTTAATGACACCCTTAAGAGAGTGTAAGTGTTTGAAATAGATTGCAAGCCAAAACATTTCAATAAGAGTTGACTTTATCATGTGACCAAAAGATATACCTTGGAAACTGAAGGTCAGACTGTGTAGGTCAGTTTTAGTAGACTATGGTTTGCTGTCAGAAAGTTGAAATTTTTAACCAGCTAAGTCTCATGCTTTTTTTCTC
This sequence comes from Elysia marginata, assembly GCA_019649035.1. Taxonomy (NCBI): domain Eukaryota; kingdom Metazoa; phylum Mollusca; class Gastropoda; family Plakobranchidae; genus Elysia; species Elysia marginata. The sequence goes on along the minus strand of BMAT01005794.1, from coordinate 245,575 downwards.
CCTCCTGTAAAAAATTAAAAATGTTTGATTTGTGATTTTGACCAACGTGATGGGAAATATATGTGTCAGTAAAATTATTGTTGAAGTTTTGGGTCTGTTTCCTGCTCAAGCAAATATTAAAATACAATTTTTTTCTCTCACTCTCTTATTGTAAAAATTTTTTTTGAGCAGGTGCTGTTTATCGTGAAATGGTCCAGAACATTCTTGAGCCTGTGATCCAGTCACCACTGTGCACCCTCATCCGTTACGATGTGTTCCACTCACTACCCTCAACAGCTAACACCATGATCGGCCGCGCAGCTCACATTGCTGTACTTGACTCGGAGATTTTCATTGAGAAATTCCTTACAGTGACAGGGCTCAAGTATTTTCAGTGATTTGAACATACTTGTATTTTCAACCCACAGAGAATAACTTAAGTTTTCCTTAAGATACCAAGCACCTTGCTGAATAATCTGTTTGTAGCAACAAAGCCAATGTTGAGCAGAATCCATGTCATGTAAAAACTCAGACATAAACTTAGGTTTGGGAATACCACTTGCAAATAATCAGATTTTTACATATTAATTTGATTTTTTTTTACATTATGAACCCTCAAGTTTTGTAATGTCTCATTACAAATAAAGGCTGCTGCATTTTGTGCTTGCGCAAAATTTGATCGTAAAAGAACTGGTCCAAGTTTCAGAAAACTCATGCTTAACTCTCTCTCTAAGCTGTAGACTTAATACATAATTAGATTTACATCATCGTTAAAATTGGATGCTATTTATTTTAAAGGAAAGGTAAAGTTTATTTATAGATAAAATATTACTATACTACAGTCCCATGCACGTAGCCTGCCGTTTTAACTTATTTCATATTGATATTTGTGAGTGCTTATTAAAAAAATATGTCTTTACACCTAAAATGCATGCTTACCTCTGTGTGTTGAATACTTTGAACTATTTTTTTTGTGTTATCAAAGTCTAGTCCACAAAAGAGTTCTTTCTTATCTGTGTTCCTGTCTGTTGTGGTTGAATTTTGAGTTAGATTGTTTTGTATTCTATCATTAGATATCTTGCAATGGAAATGTCAAAGTTTTAGAAGAACATGGGCAAGACCCTTAAAATGTTTGAAGCTGATTTGAAAACACCTTTTCTGAATAATTCCCACTTTTCACTTTTATTGTGTTAACTTTTCTTTACATAGCCTAACTATATTCTTTTCATATTTCCTTTAAAGGTCTGCAGTACAGGTGATTAAGATTTGTTACAATTATATTTAAATAATTTTTTTTACATTAAATCAATGCAACTTTGGAATAAGATATGTCTTGCGTCCATGGTTAATGAGCGGGATGTAGCAATTTCTACCTTTAAAAGCATTGCTTTTTTTTTAACAAGACTTTTCTCTAAGCTTCAAAGCACCAACATTTTTTATAATAATCATTAATATTTTAAGGGAAGTTTACATTTTTTGTTGATTTCAAATATAGAGAAAAAGAAGGAAAATGAACCTTTTTTTTTTCAAAATTTCCGACTCTTGACTCATTCACCCTGAACGTGGTACATTTGTTTTGGCCTGTGTTGTTTGGCCTAACATCAAACGTAAAGGGAATGATAAGCTAAAAAATGGTGATCATTGACAGTGTGTGACATTATGGTCAGCTGTCTTTGCTGGTCACACCATCCGTGTATACCCTCCTGAGGCAAGCTGGTGTACTCTTGACACCAAAAATGACATATGAGTATAAAAGAGTGGTGCATTGGATAAAGGAAGAGATGTAACAATACTGCACTTAGTTTGAACCCAGTGTGCAAGCGAGGGACCCTCTGGATTTTCAATGTCTTATTTATTAAGCCTACTAAAAGAAATAGAATTAGCAGCTCGTACATATACTCTACAACATTGCGGTTAAGAAGATTTAGAAGAAGAAAAAACTGTTCGCTTTTTTTTTTTAATTTCCTTGATAAATTCATACATGTATGATGCATGCATTTTTATGTTTTTCAAAATGGTAAATCTATGGTTTTTGATCTCATGCTTTAATTGATTGTTTTAAACAGATTTGGTAAGTGGTTCATTTTTTTTCTTTACAGTTTATTGTTACTCCCATTTGTCACCAGGGGGCCTAGATAGCTCAGTTGGTAGAGGCCTCGCTACGTGGCCCAGAGGTCGCTGGTTCGAGCCTCAGCTGAGCACAGTCCCGGCCCGTACTGGTTGGGTAGGTGTCAGTATTATGTGACCGGCTGAGGCTAAGTCATGGTATCCCCACTAGTCTCTGGGTGGCAGCCCGTACATTGTTATTGGGACCCAAGCCCTGAGAGCACCTTTGAAATGGAATTGGGCTTGTAAAAATATCCTCCAATACAATACCATTTGTCACCTGGTTAAGAGAAAAGTTGTAAACAGTTTCGAAAAACTTTTATGAATGCACTGTCGAGAAATAAGTTAAGCTTTGAAACCTCTGTAGGAGATTCAAATTAAACTTACAAGAAGAGACTAATCCAGATCTCATTGAACCTATATATGTGCTGATAAGGGAGATTAATTATTTAAGGACCTAAAGATCCAGTTTTTGTGTATCTTTTGACCAAAAAATTCAAAGCATAGTTGATGATAAAGATTTCTTTTAATTTTATTTATAACGTGTCTATAAATTTTGTACTGTGATGTGAAATTTCCTACTTTTTGTCCTATTCTGTGTTTTGTTTGATGTGAAGAGTATCATAGTTAATGATTCACTAATTGTTTCAACTGCTTCAGAAAATGATTCATAACAGGTTCTTTTTTGTTTTTTTTTTCATTTATATATAATGGGTTTCCAGCAATATGCACAAAAAAGCTTTGTGTATAACAATCATAATGTCAAAAAAAAAGAAACATATAATTTTCAATTTGCATTTTTATCCTTTTTATTTCTTTTTTATTATTATATTTCACATGATCACTTTAATTTTTCTTTGCATGTATTTAGAGTGGATGGACATATTATTAAAACTTCAAATACTTTTTGTGATACAAGTGATTTCTTTTTGCAATTAATGAAGATGTAAATAGTTCATTAAAATACTCAATTCAAATTTCAGTTGCATTTTGTTTCACTGTAGCAATACAATAATTGAGGTAGAGAGACTATTTTTGCCTTCAAGCAGTTGAAAAGGTTGTGACTGTAGTGGAATTTTATTTGCCACTTTTATTAATCTTTAAAATAGTTCACTGCATGCCAAATGATGTAAAGGCTGTTTTTAAATGGGCCTTTGCAACAATTTAACCTTTTCCAACAAAATATTCCACATTTTAATTTGTTGTTCTTGCATTTTTTTTCTACAGCTTATTGCCCGGGCTATGGTTTAAATTATTCTTATTCCACCTAAAACTCTGTCAGCAACTTTTTGATTAAAATAATTTTTTCACTTTTAACATACTTTTTTTTTTCAATGGTTGTCAGGCTTTTGCCTGTTATGAAATTTTCCTTTAAGTTGTGTTGTTTGACATATCTGCCACTGTTTATGTACAGTGAATAGTTGTGGTACATTCATTAATTTTTTCTGCGTTGTTTTGTAAATCATTCACTTAAATCTTCATTCTTTATGAATGTCATATAAGACCCTTTTACATTTATTAGCCATACCAGTCAGGTGATGTTTCAAGGATTTTGTCATCTGGTAGAGTTTGTCACTTCTAGGTAGGTTTCTTAGATGGCTATTTTTTTTTAAACCGAATTTAATCTTTTGAAAATTCAAGGCTGGTCCTCTGTTTAATTGTTTAATTCCAAGAAATTTTGTGGAAAATACATGATGTACTTATTTTTCTTTCTGCAAAAATATCAAAACTCTCTTAGGAAATAAGTTCAATCCTCATACATGTGGTGGTACAGGCAAGTAAGAAAAAAAGATCTGGTGTCCTAGTTGTGAGTCATTTTATTTATTTTATTTTGGCATTTTGCACAGCTGTTTGAAAAAAAAAAACACAAACTTGGGGACTATTTTGTTACAAATACTGTGTAATTAATATTTAATAATGGATTCATATTGTGTCAAATACACTGGGTGCTCAAAAGAGCTTAATTCAATCAAGCACTAACGAGACCCACAGAGATTAATGAGGGAAAAGAGTATGGCATTTCCGCAACAATAGAAAAACTTCTTAAGCACACTTGAAATAAATGTGATTTCAGTTGGTTTTTTTCCCAAGAGTCCAAGTCAGATTTTTTTTTTATAGTAGTCCCGAGATTATTCCACAATTTAGGGCCACTTACAAGTTACAGGGAAAAAGCAGTTTATTTGGGCAACGGCCTTGTTAATGGTCTTGGATGGAATCATAAGACAATTAGTTACAGTCCCCGTACCTGAATGATTTGTCAGTTCAGTCAAGAGGTCACTTCATAACAAAAAGAAAAAAGCTCAACAACAGGTTTACTCCAACCAGTTTCTATTACTGATTTCACCGTATGTTTTCATCCGGTAAAAAAAAAAGCTGGTATTTTTGACTACCTCTGTACAATTTGAACGCATAGTTGCATAACTTCTGCCAAATTGTTTGGATTGTTTTTTTATGTGCATTGCATTTTGCAAATTGCATGGATACTTAAAATATTTCTATTTTTTAAGCTCTCCCTTTTAAAAAAAAAAATAAAGAGAGTAAAGAATTGTTTGGGTTTTCACAGAACATTTTACCTGTGATGTTTGCTCTTAGTTAGGTTGCACTGTGTCTTTTCAAACACATGTATGTTTTTCATAATGACCTATTTTACATAACATCATAATGCTTTGTCTTAAATTTACATTTTTGTAAGTTGGAGTATCAATTACTGTAGTTCTTTGTAAAAGTTAATGAGATTGAGAAAGGTAGAGTGAAATTTTTAAACAAGGGGCAAAAATGGAATTTAAAAGTATAGCATTGCATATGTTTGTGTCGTTAATTAAAATAGAATATAAACTTCTGAAGGGTTCCCTTTATAAGTCTTGGTATTAAACTTTCTCTTCAACCCACCCCTTACCCCCCTGGAGAACAGATCCAATGTTAAATTTGAAATGAAACAAACATCAGTACATCTTGTGAGCCATTTAACTTCCTTTGTTGTATTAAAATTAATTTACCCAACCGAAATTTCCTCCCATTTTTTTTTCTTTCCTGGGTAAATCAAAACTATTTTTGGAAGATCTTAACTTGAAATTCTTATTTGCCATGTTTTGTCAAAGCTTGCCTTTGCGTCCCTGTGGTCTTTTTACCCTAAGTTTCATTGATGAGCATTAATGTGTGACATGTTTGAGTTGATTGGTATACCCCAGAGGGCCTGGAGTCTAAGGCCTATAGAGACTAGATATCACAAAGGCAACTACCATTCCTCTTTTTCAAGTCGATGTAGTTTATGAGGAGTTGTTGGGACAGAAAAACATAAGAGGGTTGGATTAGAAAAGTTTTTATTTGTTATTTAAAATGGGTAGATAGTCTATGAAAACTATTATATTCGGACAAAACTTGCAGTTAGAGGGTTTTAATACTCACAGAGAAAAAACAACATTAGAAATGAGCAATTGAGACAATTTTGTGGCTTTAAATGTTAAGAATATCTTATTGGCAATGCGATTTGAGCCCAAATTATTGTTCCTTTTGGTAAACTTATCTTTGATGCCAATTGCTTGCGGGCAAGAATGATAATTTTCCGCTCTAATGGCATTCCCAATTGATTTTATCATACTTGTTGTAAATATACATATATTTGCTTTGATTTTTCTCTACAAATTTAACACATTGCCCCACTGACTGGGTTGGATGCGCCTCTATTCAAATTAATGCAATAATTTAACATGTTTTTTTTTTAATTTAATGAATACTTCTTACATTTTAAAAATATTTGTGCTAAGTTGATGTGTTAATATTATAATAATTTGTATTGATCTAGTACATAACTGCTCTATTCTACTGCTTTTTTTTAAAAAAAAAACATGTGCTTTCTATTTTTGTCTAATTTTTTTTTTTATCAAAATGCGATGAATTAGATCACTTAATTTTTTTTTATTTTTATTAAATCTAATTATTGGAATTGTCATAGACCAGATTCTTAAATGTTATTTTTTTACAACTAAGCATATTTTTTCTCATTTGTTCTGGAATGAAAATTACAGCTGATGAACTCAATTGTGGTAAAACTTGTATCCGGGGTGGCTAAAATCAGACCTTTGGTT
>BMAT01005794.1:225846-237427 GCA_019649035.1 Elysia marginata | reverse complement strand
GGTTAACAGAAGTACATGTATGACTATCACTAGATTGTAATCACTATACTGTTGAGGTCTTTTGAATAACGTTGATCACAGACGGATTCTGAATGCATGATGAAATATGTAGCCATACATTCATTTTTAGAGGGCTACATATTTTAAGTGTGGTTCTCCAAAAACTTACTCAAGACATTACTGGTTTCAATCTGTTTTTTTTTTACAAAGCTATGAGCAATATGAACCTGCCAGATTCTCTTTCCCACCGTTTTTTTTTCTTCAAACATATCACTTTGCTTGTACATGTTTTTTTTCCCTCCAAGCAGCATGTGGAACACCACTCTTGTTGTTTTACTTAGCATTTAACTTCTTACATATACTAATGTAGTGGTTAATATATACAAGATTTAAATGGTCAGTATGTAGAATTAAGGTCATTGTGATATTTGTAATGCAAGAGCCCTCTTCTGTTGTGAATGTTTCATGAATATCTTGTTACATATTCTGATCATATTATATTGTGTATGCCATATACAAAAAAAATCAGTATCTATGCTCATAAACTTAAAAATGAAATAGACGGATCAGTAAACACAACTTATTGGAAAAGTTACTAACATTTGTTTTGTGTTTTGTCTGTTGCTGATTTGTATGTGATATTTCTATTTTTAATAGTTTTTTTTTTCATATATACATGTAATGTTGGTGGCGATGAACTAAAAAAAAACGCAACAATTATTTTGGTTGGAGCATAAAATTAAAATCCTTTCAGTGATGGATTTTTTCATAGCCTCTTCAGTTCGCTTTGTCTTTTCAAATAGAGAGACTATATATTTACAAAACTGAAGCATATGGGGAGATTAAGGTTGCTTTGGTAGTAGCAAGTCCACTAGTTTATGGTCTCATTTTTTGCTACTTGCACTCAAGGCTATTTATGAAGTTTACAACACCTGAGTCGCAAAATTTACCTCGATTTAAAAAAAACACCTCATATTTCTCATAAATCTACTGCTACCAAACCAATCAACCCTATACCGGTCAATCTAGCACCCATGCACCTGCAAAAAATCAACAGCTAGGACAGGTTTAACTTCTTTACCTTTCTTTGTGTTTTTTTCCCTAAATCCATGACTTGAGCTTGATGATCAGAGTAAACGATGTGTGGAGATTGGATCGTTCATGCCTCTTTATATCAGTTTCACCAAGCTCCTGACTCCTCCTCTTTTTCTCTACCTCTCCCTCCCTCCCTCTTTCTTTCTTTCAATTTAAAAAGGACAGGTTGCCACATAGACGACAGAGGTATAGGATTAATCTTGTGTTGCGCCAGCAAGCATACGTGTTTCAAGATGCACTGTTTACTATCTCCTCCTGCTTATTTGGGTAATAGGGTTAGATCTGATCATAGCATTCGCTTTTTATGTCAATATATAGCGACTGATAAAGATACCCACAACTGGCACTGTGAGATAACATTTGTATTACCACTACAACAGAAACAAGCATTGATTTATATATTAATAAATTTTTCATTTGGTTTTTCAAACCTATGAAATCATTGTCAACTCGGTACCAGTCTTCTATGGAACTGTGCATTTATAAAACATTGTGTTTCTGATTCAGTTTGAAGTGGCAGACATAAAGTTAACTCTTTCTGTGCCGAAGATAATTTTAGGTTCTGAGAGGACCTCATGATTGACAGACAAGATTGTACCGAGTGTGTTGATTTCGCACCAAGAAACTGCTTCAAAACAAACATGCATATTTCTTCGCCGGTAGTCCTAATTTTTTTTCAATAATAAAATAGTTAATTAAAAACTTGAAACAATGAAGCAGCCAAATAAAATATACTGGCACCGATGAACCAGTCTTTGGTCTAAATAGGTCTAATTTGCCATATCGGTTGTCGGCAAAGAGAAAGTTAAGAACCCTGAAGCTACATAAGATAAATAATAAAATTTATCTTAAAAAACATAAAGATGTTGCAATCTAGTTTATAATACCAATGAATACAAATTGAACAATTATGCATAAGAAGATTGAAAGATTTTGAAGGTATGAAATTACATGTAGTAGTGGAGAGAAGTAGGCTTTTAAGTGGAAATGCCTGAAATGGCTGCCTTTAGTATGATTTGAACCTTCGACTTGTAGATACTTGCATAAGAAGGCCCATTGAAGATATTTAATTTCCATTAAACTTAAAATACATATAAAGTTAAGATCACGCACATCACATTATATTGAGAAAAAGTCACTGAGGTGGTTTGTAGACATAAGAATTTAAAGTACCAATTAGCATTGCAAGCTACTGACTGGTCTGGATCTTCCATGAACTAAACTATTTGCTTTCAACAATTTTTCCATGGTACTCTTTCCATATTTCGTAATCTAAACAGATTTGTTTTACAGACGTTGTCACAATTAAATTACATAAAAAGAAATAATAAAAATGTTTAGAAATAACAACTATCCACATAAACAACTTCAAAACCTGGCCAAGAGTAATATTCAATTTATGCTGCTTAAATTCAACTTCTCATCCTTTCATTCAAACTCTTCCTCTTCCTCATCTCTTTACCATCTCCCTCTCTACCCCATGCAATATCTTTGATTATCACACTTAAATAATTATAAAAATTGTATAAGGTTTGAAGAGACAGAAAAAAATAAATATCTAAAGAAAAAAAGAAGTTTACGTGCTTAGTTATTTCTAAACATTTTTAATTCTTTCTTTTTATGTAATTTAACTGTGACCACGTCTGCAAAACGAATTTTTACAAAAAAGATGAATAAAGTATCATTATTATTATTCGGGTACCACACATATTAAAAGACATTTAATCTTGCAAATCTGCCATACAAGGTAATCAGGATTATCAAGAGATACTTTCATTTTGTTTACAGGTCTGAACATTATAATGGTAACAATAGTGCATAAAATTAATACGGGAAGAGCAAGCTCAAAAAGATTAAGTCTAAGATCATCCATATTAACAGTTTGAACACATTTATTGAAAGATTTAAGGTAAGTTTTGCAGCGGATTGAAGTGTTAACATGTTTCAGAGTTTGATTGCTGCCTTTGGTGAGATGCTGATCTTCTCATTCTGCAAGTTAGAAAACCACCTAGAAATTGAAAGTCTTTATTCAGTATACATTTGTAGTCCCCAAGGGAGGTTAAGCTAAATTTTCTTTGAGTGGCAACCCGGTGGATGCAAAACTACTATAAATTGAGGATTCAAATGATACAAAAGGCAGGCATATTTTTTACATTTTTCACTTTAAGCTTCCTTTCATTCACTACGAATTACATACCTTATATCTTTCAATCATTACTGATTGAGCAGCAGATGCCTACACTGTATACTCTAAAGTTGAAAAACAGTTTAATGAAAAACAAATGTTTCGAAAGCATTCAAGACCTTTCATCTTTTTTTTTTACCTGTGTTTATTTGAGGTAAAATAAAAAAAAATTGACAAGTATGAAATACATCAACAGTTCAAAATATTTTTAATATTTCCAGCATGTATTTACATTTGACAAAATGTACATTAAAAAAAGCGTACCAATTTGTTTGGATAGCTATCATGGGATTATCACAGATGTTCAACGAATATTGCAAGCCAGTTGCCGATCAGTAGAGAGCCATTAAATGTGTGTGCTGGCCCACACAAAAGGTAATATATTAAAATAAAATTTTACTCCTTTAGATTTTAGAGTTTATAAAATTACTCGTTATGCCATACAATTTTTTTATAATTTTAAAAATATCTCAGTTTATTGATGGCGAATTTTGTTAAACGACAATTATCCAGCCTGTAACCTGAAAACAGATTGATTTATGGCCATTACCTAGAACCAGCAGCAGTGTCAGTTTCACACAACTTTATCCTCAGCCTCTACACATATTATCAATGACTCTCTTCAGCCATGTCCTTTGCACTGAGCTAACAAGAAATCTGCTGATTCACTTTTCTTTAACTATCATTTGCATAATATCTTTTTTTAATCCTTTTTAGTTGTTGCAGCTATTGTTTAAATATGTCACATTCAGATCCTCAATTTTTACTACGGCATTTCTCTTCCTTAAAATAATACTGATTTGTTTTAATGGTACAAAAAGAGTTGGGTTGGTTTGTTTTTGTCTTTTTTTTTGCATAAGAACCATATATTTCATATATTAAAAGCTTAGCATGATTCAAACCTATAATTGGTTGTTGCTTTTGTTTAGCTTTTGATTTTTGTTGCTGGTTTTTTTTTTTGTTACCCTCACTATGAGGTACAAGAATACTTTTCTGAAATGAAGGTTTTGCAGAGTTTCACAAGAACTAAAGCATATAGCAAAGGCATTTTGAATTTATGATAAGAATACCGTATAAAATCATAATTGGTTTCAAATACCTTAATTCAAATGATTCTCAAGTTAAAAACAAATGGTTAGAGAAAAAATGATTCATAGTAGGTCCCATTCAGATCCATCTCCTGTTTGAGTTGAAAATAAAGGATTGTTTGCCAACATTCACTGGCCGATAGTGGGCTGGGGAAAGTTGAGGAAAAAGAATTTAGCTGAGGCAGAACTCATCTAAAAGCATAATATCATATCTTTCTAATTTTAACACCTTTTCTATGTGATATGTATCTTACATCAATTGAATCTGTCTTTATATTTAATTACAGAAGTAACTGAGCTAGAACATAGGCATTAAAAATTACATGTCATCAAATAATTTAAAAAACAGAATGATACATACATAAGAATACAATTCTAATAGGTAGCATGCTATCTAGCTGCAAATACTGAAGCCAATAAAACTAACTGATAAGTTGAGACCATAAAAAAAAATGGAATTTCAAGGTTACATTAAGTCAGCAGAACATTAAGACAGGTAGTACTCACAGGGACCAGGAAAGTCTGAATTCAATGCCTGGCTCTGCCAGCGTCCTGTGGTTGATACGAAAGCAGAGCTGGACATGTAGTGCTTAGGCACATCTTCAAAGTTGCGGACATCATAGGCTCCAGGTCCTGGGGCAGGGGGCGTAGCAGGCAGGGGCATAGCAGGAGCTGAGATGCAGAGGTAGTGTTTCCGCCTGTGAGGAAGACCAGATTGTATGTGAGGGTTTACAGTCAAGTTGAAATAATTTTAAGTCTATCTTGAAAACTGGTAAGTGTTTGGGATTAAATCTTGTAAAATATTTGACTAGCCCATGTATTCTGTGTCTACCATCCTTAGTTTTTAATTAAACTACAGTCGAATCCAAATAATCTGAACCTGGATAATTCAAATACTTGCATGATTCAAACTGTATTTACAGTACTGATTTTATCCTTCTTTTGTTGTACATTGAGTATTTTGAACATTCAATTTTTTAATTTTTTTAATTTTAAATTTTGTTTCCAAGAAGCTCAAAATATGCAAACTGAATTGTAGATAAGCTGTGAAAATAAAATTTAAATTCCTTGCTATTTAATTCCCTCTCGAGAGATTTTTTGGTCAGCTTAAAATCTCAGGATACACATTATGACAATGTCCAAGCACCTAGCATATTGTCAAAGGAAATTAAATATCGGTGACAACGCAAAAGCGTCAACAAAAGCGTAACTGTAACTGTGAGCCCATGACAAACGACAAAGCCAATGCGCCCGTAGTTAAATAAATCTTGATCATAAACATTTGTGGAAACTTTAGTAACTTTTGAATTTGACTCTGTTGCTGTTAACTTCAGGTGAACATTATTTTTTTCATGGTCAGCCTATCAAACTTGACAGAGATGCATGTGGCTTATAAAAAGTTACAATTTTTGGCAATTCAAGAATTTATAAATTAAGGTGATAGTGTAGACTCTCTTAGTTTTTTATATACCCATGCAGGTTTTGAGTTTTTTTTTATAAAGACTGCATATAATACTCACGGGAAGATCAGTTTGGGAGGATGATCAACTGGTATTTCAGGATCATAAGCTCCAGGTCCAGGATTCTGAAGATTATATAGGTGTTCAGATGTGAATTAAGTTGACTTTTTATTGGATAATGGGTGTTTTTTTCCCTAAAGGTGCCAACACTTCCTGACCAACTGACTGTTTTAGTCTGTTATGATCCACTGCAGACCCACTGCTACTGAGTATTGGCAAATATGCAATAACCACTGGCAAAAAAAATGGAACCCTGTGGAGTAATTACTGAAAGTTAATCAAGACTTTTTACCCTTTGATCACTGACCTATCAATGTGTGTATATTATTATTTTTGTTGGTTGTTGTTACTTATAATACCACAATGTTTTACCAAAATGTTGTCCACACAAAATGAAAAAAAAAACAACATGCAATTACAGAGACAGACAAATCAACCAAGAAAAATCAGCTTAAAAAAACAGCATTAATAATAGAATTAAGTAAGGGGCATGTTTCAATCATATAGAACATATACAACTAAAACAAAAAAACCATTATTTCTTGACTCTCAGCAGCCCAGCTGTTTATTAATTTTACCACTCTAGTTGACTGACAATATTGCCTGCAGTCCATAACTGGTTTCACATAGGAACTAGGTAGGATTATGTTTAGTCCAGTCAAGGTCCAAAACTAAAACCACAGGCTGATACTATAATATAGTTCTATATTATCAGAGTTTGAATTGTAAAAACCTGGATGATACTTGATATATTTGTAAAGCTGGAAGAGCAGTGTATGAATGTAAACAACATTTGGTACAATCTTGTTATAAAATGAAGAGGGTATGGTGTGGAGCAGTAAGAACTGAACATCCAAAATTCATCCATGCTTTCATTTTATTTTCTTGTTGTTGTTGACTGCTTAAATTCCCAAAATGTGGACAAAGACAAAGCCACAAGTGGAGAATCTCAGTAAGCATATGGCTGAAAAAGAGAGTATCAGGTTTCATCTAACATGAATGTCTTTGCCTGAAATACTTTTCTGAAGGCTAGGTGTCAGGCAGTGACCATGCTATGTTAAACAGCCACCAAGAAAACATCACTTACAGGGGCGGCATCTGCTTGCATCTGTCTCTTCGATGTAGACTTGAAACTAGAAAATGGGATTTTGACGCTCTCATGGAGTTGGCCGTCCTTCACTTCATACTGACCTGATCATGGCAAAACATACATGACAGTTTTGTAACTTGTCCAATGAAGAATATAAATTTTTACATATTTAAACAAAATGTTTCCAAAACAGGCATAATTTTGAATGGTTTGAATAAATCTCTTAATAATAAAGTGTATTAACCTTAAAATATTTGTAACAATTAGAATGAAGTGAGAGGATGCAGATGTGTTTGTTTTGTTAAATTGTTTTTCAACTTGCATTAAAACTTTCATTAAAGCAAGAGCAAACAATATTTATGGAACAGACTTTGGTGTAAGTACCTAACTTCAGATTTACATCATATTTTTATTACATAGCAAGTATTTTCACTTCACATTTATTGAAAAAACTTTATCCTGATGTTTTTGGTACAGAGCTTGGAGATAGAATTTTTGAGAGTTATACCTGGAGCAGGGTTCTGAATTGCCTCTGATAAATCCATCAGTTCCCTCTTAGATTTGGATTTGAATGCAGCATTTGCTGTGACATTGTTAGCTTTACCTTTCTTGTACGTCAGAACCTACAGGAAAGAAATGTTTACAAAATGAAAGATTAAAAAGCAAAGGATTGATAAATAATTGCAAAAACCATTTCCTAAGTTTATATCATCACTGTGTTGGTAAAAATGGAATATCTTAAAGATGTGCCATTTTGACATGCAAATATTGCTGTTTGTAGGATCACAGCCCATCTAAGAGCCCATCCAATGCCCTTAGCCCCTTTTTTCTCAAATAGCACACTCAGCAACAATGAATGACGCCGTTTAGAACTGAGGTTCAATTATATAAAAACTATGAAAAAACAAGATCTCCCGTTTTGCTAGCGTAGTGGTGGTATTTGAAATTAATTCGTCTTATGGGCCTACAAGATTACATATTGCTGCTATTTATCCTATATATATATATATATATATATATTCATTTGAAACAAACAAAATAATGATTGTTAGGAAATCGCATAAAGTTTAGAATGAAAACCATGCCATTATTCTAAAACTATGCAAAGAAAAGAATAGCATAAAAAATGCAAGCAAGATTCATACCTCATAAGAATTAGGAGCAGGTACCCCATCAGTTTTCTCTCTCTTGTGGGCTATTGGCAACTGAAATAGCCTTTCTACCTGGCAACGATTGAAATCTTTTCTGGTAGTGAGCAAGCTGGGAAGACCATAGATGCCTGGGCCAGGACCACTTGGATTGGCATATCGAAAGTGTCGCTTTGACTGTTATGAAAAAATATGACAATGTTGGTAATGTCTTTTTTTCAAATTCTCAACAAGTCCAAAAAGATAAAGTTTGGAAAGTGAGGTGCAGGGGATATTAGAACCAGCCTTGTTTTCATTTTTTTTTTTAATTGGGGCTGGGGGTTGCTATAACAAAACAAACAATACAGGCAACAACAGTTACAGTGGTTCATACCTTAGAGGCAAATGTCCCAGTTCCTCTTTTTGAATAAGAGGGACTTATCTTGTCCACTTTTGGAATTTCTCCATAGCTTCCTGGGGGAGGAGCTTCTGTCTATATAAACAGTAGAAGATTAAAAAAAAACACTAAAAATTACATTCAAGCATTACTTGTCATGTCTATATTTAAATGGATTGAACTGGGGGGTTTTTTCAGCACAGCATGCTGCACTAACACTTTTCTACCAAGTAAATCACAATCAGTGATTTAGTTATTCAGCACAAGAACAATTACAATCCTATGAAAAAGGCTAAAAATAGAAATCAACCTTATAAATGGATGTTTTCTTCACTATAAGATTGATACCCCATCTTTTTACTTTGAGTGTAAGGGGAAGTATTCACAGGTATGAAATTTTTTGTTCAGGCACTTAAAAATAGGCATAAATAATTGCTTTAATAAAACCAGTGACAATGTTACTATTGTTACAGTTAGATATCTCTGGTGGGATTGGTGCATGCCTTGGGTTATTTAAATAAATTTTAAACAAAGAAGATATCAGATTTGTCATAATGACCTGAACTGTTTTTTGCATTATTTCTCACTTTTGACATCCATCATGAGCAAAGATAAAACTATCTTTTAGCAGTTCAAAGATAAGGTGACAATTATTAACAAAAGGTGATCTTCACATATTTCAATTTTTTCTCTCATTTCAAGGAAGAAATGTTTTAGTCCAAAAGCTAGAAATAACACTACATGAAGAACAATGTGGGGAAAAGGCATGTTTTCAATGGAATGATATGAAGTTCTTACCATAAAAGCATCATCTTTGAACCGTCTTGCTTTAGCTAAAAATCCTTTGTTGTCTCCATTCTCTGTAATGATAGTCTGGAACTTGGTAGGGATAGATGCATTGGCAGCAACAGTACTGTGTCCTTTTTGAAGAACAGAAAAAAATTAATTTATAAGTAGCAGATTAGTGTATAAGAGGTCAAATTTAATAGTATTCCAGACAAAACACTCTAAATGAGTCATTCCCCATTTTAGGTTGTATCCTAGAGTTTTTACGACTATATTTATTTACTTACATTTCCCTCTCACTTTCATTTAAATGCAAACTCTCTCTCTGTCTGTATCTCTGTCTTTCTGTCTGTCTGTCTGTCTGTCTGTCTCTCTCTCTCTCTCTCTCTCTCTCTCTCTCTCTCTCACACACACACACACATGCATGCACTATTTTTCTGTTTTCAAATATTCTCTTCTTCTCTTTCACCACCCTCTGCTTCTTGTTTTATTACATGTGACATTAAAAAGACAAAAAAATGTTTAAGACATTTATGCATGGAAAAAAATGGGCTGTTATCAATAAGCCTACAGCAAAAGCATCTTGTTAGGAAGTCAAATTGGGGGCATGACTTGCTTCACAGTGATGAAGTCCAAATGTTTGTTAGATTTGAGGGAGGACTCAAAAGAAAGTTCCGTTTGTTAATTAGGCCCTACTTTTTTAGTTTTCTATCATCAGAAAAAAATATGCACCATAAAAAAGCTTTATATCATAAGGCAATAAACTTTGCACTTTGTTTTTGCATGTAGTCATCATTGGCTCTTCACAAAGCAATAAATACCACCATAATGGTAAATCGTTCATTCTCCACTGTTGTTTAGTGACCCTCCTCCATAGAGCTAAGGATAGTAGTATAAAGCTGTGGCATGTTCAAAGCTCAAGATGGTCCTACACCGATTGTCTTCTGATCCTTTCTCCACCCTCATTGAGTCTTTCACCCGTCATTTATTTAAATTGCCGGTAACAATACACAAAAGCACTTTCAGTCCTCTTCTACATTTTTTTGGAAGACATTGAGACAACCTGGCACCACAGGCTTAATAGGCTACAAATATATAAAGACATTTGAATTTAGTAATCTTTTAATTTAGATCAGTGAATAATGAACGAATTACAAAGACAAGGCAAGTTCTTTGCTTCAAGTGTTGCATCATGGTCCACCGCAAAAACGGAAATAGGGTTACAAGTTTTTTCTAATCTAAACCTATTAAACATAGACTTAATTGCCTGGGGAGGAAAGATAAAAGAAGAGCCCTGCCAACAAAATTAGGCTTCTAGGTCTATCATCTTGTGGACTGTGCACAAAACACACAGCCACAATTGTGACAATTTCAGTAGGCCTAAACAGTGGTTTCCTAATGATTAATCATACTACTGTGTTATCGCTTTCACTACTCTTGGTATTTGTGGTAACAGATTTAAATTCTAGATCTAGTCTCTAGAGTAGATTTCTAAATTGTTTTGAAAGAGATCCCTGGTTCCTTAAACAGTATACCTTTATGGATATGCCCCGCAGGCACTTTTGCATGAATTCGCCTGTTTTCGTGGGCGATCACTTTTACACTGTCCGCCATGTCTAAACAATGGCCGAAGTAGAGTTGTGAAAGGAAATGCATGCGAAATAAAAAATGAACCTACATTTGAATCAAATTTATGTTGCTTTGTTTTTATTTTTTTTTAAATCAACTTTCTATGGTTCAACTAAGGACAGGCGTATATGTTTTCGTTCAATAGTGTTAATGTTGGTCCGTTTAACTGTTAAATTGCGTAGCAATATACAAAAAGAGTTCCCTAGCAACAGGGTTGATGGAAAACTTTAAAGGCTTGAATGTCAAGGTTGTTTCGACTAGACCCTTCAAATCGACTCTGAGGTGGGCGATTTGCATCCGTAGTCGAACAAAATTGTAAAATTTTAACTCATGTAGTTAAAAATCGTTTATTAATAATGCGAGTATTGTATGAAAATTAATACCTTTGTTTATACGAAGCTGTACGAGGAAACTATTATAAAGCATTTTTAAAACAGTATTGATGCCCTGTCAGTGAGCCGTGTGAGATTGTGAATAACTAAAAATGCGGTACCGGGGTCAGTTAAGTTTGATGGTACGCACTCTTCTATTCAACAACAATGCAGTGCATAAATTAAGAGGAGTCAAACAACATTTTAGGCGTAAAAATTTGAAGCTATGGGTGGTTTTAAGGGTTTGCTGATCTTTTGTTGTTGTTGTTGTTGTTTTGTTGTTGTTAGTTCGT
>BMAT01005794.1:209243-225758 GCA_019649035.1 Elysia marginata | reverse complement strand
TTTTTAAATATTACAGCCAGTCTATTCATCTATCTGAAAAACCTTATTTGCACCCACGTCTCCCTTTTTCTTATCCCGTCTCTTCCTGTTCCTTTTTTCTATTTCTCATTTCTCCCTCATCGAATTACATCCAACTCACATACCCCACACGTAATTGTTTTGAACTTATGCATAATTATGCTGGTTTCTCTCTTGAAAATTCTGACCGATGCTTTTTTAAAGACAGCACCACCATTTATAGTATACCCCCTCCATTTCTCCCCCTCTCTCTCTCTCTCTCTCTCTCTCTCTCTCTCTCTCTCTCTTTCTCTCTCTCCTTCACCTCTCTATCTCTCATCTTTTTCTTCACATAGACCTTAATTTCATTAAAAGTAACAAGTCTAACATGAGCCAAACGACTAATTTAAAACACATGAACTAAAATAAAAGTAAACTCATGTCTACATTCTAATTGACATTGTCATTGAGCCTCAATTTTTTAAGATACTGCATAGAAGCAAAAAAAATATTTTTGAAACACTAAATTTTTTATCTTTTTCGGTTTAAAAGGCTAAACATAATTACATATGTTCAAGCTTGAGCTTTGCACACTTCTTTGTTCAAGTATATAGATCCTTGATGTGCAACGCGCAAAACCAATTTATAATGTTCTTAAGACGGTTGGTATAGTAAAAAAAAGTCACTTGGATCGGAAGACAGAACAATAAAATAAATCTCTTGTGTTAAATAGTTAAAATAAACAATGGCTCCGCCGACTATGACTCCATAAATTTTGCCCTAAAGTATTCTGAAAATTAAATGAGTCTATATTCATTTGATAGCACCGCGCGTAGGCATAAAAGGCTGGCGCCACTCCATTGTTCAACTTTAAACGACTGACTTCAGTAAATAGCCAAATAAGGCGATATCCCTAATAAAAAATTCCGCGAGAGTTATCCTCCCTGACTTACTACCATTTCACCAACAGCAGTAATGGAGAAACATAGTAAAATACGTAAAAATGCAAGGAAATTAGACAATAAAACTATAATTAATGATGATAAAGCTGATTATAATTATCACATTCATTCTTAGCACTATAATTGTTTTTGTTGTTTTTACCATTTAATCGTAAAGTATTTATATCAATTTATTTGTTCTTTTTTTTTCTAGTAAAATAAGCCGACGCATTTTTTGCGGGTTTAAGTAAATAATGTAAGATTGTTCTCCACATCAGTTAAAAACATGTTAAACATGTATATTACTTTGCTCAGTATAAATTATATCATTTTATATAGATCTATAATTTAAATACCGATCCATTTTTATTAGATCTATGCAGGAATCTAGACACTAGATCTACACAGATTTGTGTCTTTTCTTTTCACCTGCGATTAGGTTTCTAATCTAAATTTGCAGATTTACTAAGATGCTATCTACATCTACATCATTATATTATAATCATTGGGGTCTAAACTAATTTGATCTAGGGTTTTAAAGTTAAAAGACCATTTAAGCGATAGTTTTGTTTATTTTTCAAGTCAGCAGAAAAAAAAATTAATGCACCGATCGAAGTATGGTCATGACGTCATGGCTCTCTCGGACGTCCGCAAAATAATTTGACCCAAACAAAGGCGTATTTTGAAAAATAAGATGAGTAGGCCTACATCAGGAAAATTGATTCTTGAAAAAGATTGAAGTATTCAACCATAAAACTATAATCAGATTTTGATGCATGGCCCTAGAATGATGAATTATTTTACCTATCAGCTATTTGGCTTTTTAGCCAGTAGATTCTGGTGCTTGACAAACTGTAGTCTTGCTTTTAATTATTTTTTTCAAAGATAAGATTATCATTATTCGCATTAATTAATTTATAATTACATTTGAAAGTATTCTCGACTACGTCATCCTCATGAAAAGCAGTAAGAAGCGTTTTACACAAGAAAAACGCCCAATCTATTCTAATTTACTTATATGGGGTCCTTTGTTTTGGTAGTAGGTCAAGGCGCATAACTCTCGCCGACCGTTTTTAGGAACATCGTCTATTGAAAATTTCAGCCGAAATACTTGCTGTAACTTTAGACATTCCAATACCTGCCAGGCGTATGCGTAGATCTAAGACACAAGCTAAAAAATTTAATATGCGCTACGGGCCCGATCAGGGGGACGAAGCCCAAACCGGAGGAAATTCAAGATGACTCATGGGCTGACGGGGCCCGTCAGCCAATCGTCTGCTCTAAAACCCACGCTACCAATGGCTGTTATTACGCCATCCGTTATCGTCGTCGGCGCGAAAGGTCTCTACTGTTGTAAATGTTGAACACCGGTGTGAATGAATTATCAGCGAGTCTGTTCATGCTTTGTAGGGTTTGATGAGGAGCACACCCAACCAACCTCTCTCTCTCCCTATTCCTCCCTTCCTCTCTCTCTCTCTCTCTCTCTCTCTCTCTCTCTCTCGTGTTTCTATAATCTGTCTTCCCCAAAACTACCATCAATGTGGTAGGCAGGTAGACAACGATACGACAATACACTGTTAGATAATTTTTATTCGACTTTTTTTATTTCATTGTTTTTAATCTTAGCAAATTGTGTGACAAAATTTTCGTTGCAAAAAGGCATCGGTCTGGGCAGTAGGCACCATTTCAAGTTGAACAAGTTAGGTGAAATTGATGCCTTTTTAAATTACTGTTCCTGCGAATCAGTTTGGTTTGATCGATGACTAAGATATTGTGCTCGACAAAGCACTCAATAACGTTACTGTTTTTACCCATGTCAGTTATAAATTGAAGTGGAAGTTGAGCGCATACTTTCTCGTATCTAGCTTCCCCTAAACTTAAGTTTGTGTCTGTACGAAAGCATTAGCGTTTCTGCAAAGGGAACGCAAGTTACAAAATGCAAAAATCAACAATAAATAGATATGATTTTGCAAGAAGACATACGTCGGTTATGCTCGCAACGCAGTAGGAATACTTTAATTCGTCGGTTTGCCCATCCTATATCTAAGTTGCGACGTAATCGTTACGGCCTACTACCAAAGGCCCGTTGCAAAGCACGAACGTTTGCGGCGAAGAGGGAAACAATTTGGCGCGAGTGTTCTTGTTCCGACACAACCACAAGTTCTCGGCGAACGTTTTTTTCAAATGGCGACCACCTGACGTCCCTGACAAAATAATTGGGTCAAATCAATAAAAGTCTGTCTATGTCAGAAAACTTGTTTATTATGTTGTTTTTTATACATAATTTTAATACTAGGCCTAGTCAAGATCAGCGAAATATTCCTACAGCGCTCATACCTCTAGGCTCATAAACAAAGTTAATTTGACGACTACTTAATTTTGACTAATTTCAAACAGAAAATAGCATCATGAAAACTCAAACAATCATAGTTGTAAGTTCGTTACGCAGTACATCTGGAGATTGTTCGCGAATGCTCGCAAGCGCTTGCGGCGAACGGTGGCAAACTGACCGTTGTATAAATGATAGGGCAAACGAAAAATTGTTTGCGAGCGCTCGCGCTATGCAAGGGGCCTTGGGCTTCTAGTGTTGGGAAAACACAATTTTTCTGGTACATCCTAGAAGCAACTCAAGTAAATTACGTGGTTGGTGTTTCCGGTGGTGTGAAAAGTTCCATGAGCTCATTTTTGTTTGTCGTTTTTTTTTACTTTATATTTTACATTGTCTTTATTATGGGGATGTTATTGATGGCGGTGGTGATGATCGTCATCATCATCATCATCATCATCATAAAAAATGTGACACTTGAAAGAATAATTAAGTACTCCAATTATAAGACAATTATAACAGTTGGTAAGATCTTTCTGTGACTTACAAATTGAATTTTGTTTCAAGTAAAAATATTGGGAATTTAATTTTGTACGGTCAAAAATGACTTTGAAAATATTTGGTGAATGTTTTGTCAAATTTAGTAATTGTTTATTGTCCAATTCTTTTAGTTTTTTTTTTGTATCAATGTGATCAGAAGGATTAGCAAAAAATGACAAAAATATTTTCATAGTGAAAAAAACATAAATTATATTTTGATGTAATTACGACTGAAAATCTGTGCAACTCAATTGTATATTATTACGTCCCTGCGCAGCTACTTCAAAGATTCACAGGGCAGTGTTACCTACTACTGATCGTATGTAACTGACCTACCCAGACGTCAGCCCAGAACCAACCAGAGCCCAAGCTGGCCCGGTGCCTGACTACCTGAGATCAGCCAGGCCCATGAGATGTCAGCTACAGGGGAATGTTATGATCACTATCCTTTGCGGATTTCACACCTTTCACACACTACATGGGAATGAGTACAAAAAAAGTTGAAAACAATCGCGTTTTATTTCCAATCAACATAAGTGGAATTGTCGTATCAAAATAAAATGTTTAGTCCTTGTTTCAGAAAAATCGGACCACAATAATAATTGTACATGAAATAATGACTTTGGAAGCATGTTTTGAAAAATATGTGTAAATAAAACAAAATCCTTTTTTTTCCATTGATAAAGTAGTTTTGGGTATCATTTTTAATGTCTCGACAAGGCGCTATTGAAAAAAAAAAGTACTTCGAAATCATTGTGCCCTGCAATTTCCGTTATTCCCTGACGACGCGCACCACTGTGGTTAGTACAGCAGGGCCCTTACTCATGACGCAACTGTTACCTTGCGTTGGGGCATCTGGCTCGGTCAGTCTTATAACCAATGAGGCTCTGATTGGATTTCAGTTTGACTCTTGACAGGTGTTGACCAATGAAAGATAAGTTTGAGATCAACTGGAACCTGAGCAAATGACACCTGTTGTGGGAGGAGCTATAAGAGCGGCTGCTGTGTGTTTCAATAGAAGCAAAAAAAAAGGTGTTGCTAATTAAAACGCCCCCAAAGTTAATGCGAACGTGGAAGAGATTAACGGGTTCTTTTTATAATCGTACCCACTAGCAGTTCTAAAAGAACTGGAATATAAAAAAAAATATCACGTAGGCTTATGTGTTTGTAAAAGGAAATTAATATTTAATGTTGAAATAAAAGCAGATAGTGATCCGCCAGGAAAGATAGGGGAGTGTGCTTGTAGGCAGTTGAAGATACAGAGCAAGGGAAACAGCTAGGGAGAATAGAAAGAGAATAATAGAAAGAGGCAGGGGAAGGTAAGAGACAGAAGGATCGGAAGTAACACCTTTTTATGAACAAGAAAGAATGTGTACCGATGAAGTGTCTACCAAATATGAGGACAGTTTGATTGGAGGTGTGTTCTTTTTAAAAACTTATTTACTTCAAATAGCAACATTTTACAGACTTCAGTTGCTTGAACTTACTAATTTCGAAACCTCCTTTTCTGACCCATTTTCGTTTCAGATGATAATAAGTTTGATTACATGATGAATGTTTTAGTTCATGCTGCGGCATAGAATTTTCAAATATTTATGTGTGCTACGGTAAACCTCTATGGCAAGTCTAATTACTCTTACTCTTTTTGGCAGTTGCGCTGTCTATCAGCTAGGCCTAGTCAGTTATGAGTATCAAATGCCACCGAAATTCGGAATCGACTCGATAAGTGAACAAAATATCCGGTAATCGTCAAGCGTTCATGTGACTAATCATGACACAATCTAGCCCAAAATTTTTCCTTAAACGATGATCATTATTTGTTTTTAAATAGTCTCCTTATAACAATAAATGTTTTCAGAAATTCTTTTAAATGTTTTGTATATATCATCCATAGAAATAATGATTAATTAACGTTATAAAACCTCAAGTTATATAAAAAAAAGACGCCAGTGTTGTCCTTCACCTTGTATCAGTTTGCTCTTTACCCTTGGAATTAACCATTTTCAACCAATCATAGAATAAATCAAAAATACCTCTATTTATAGTGACCAATGAGATTTATAAAACCTTCAGACGCGGGTATTTTGGAAGGCCTGTTTCGCGTACTTTTTCAATTCTGTCGAGTGAGCCTATTCACTTCTGTCGACGAGCTTCAGTAGGGAGGACGTGTAGAAACAAAGCTTCAGAGGAAAGAACTAGAGTCCTAGGCTAAGAGATACAAAATAAGTTTTAAAATTTAAACTTCAGTTATTAAGCGTAATCTAATCTAATTCTATAAAAAAAAAACATGCCTGCAGATACCGCAACCTCAACAAACAGTGAAGCTGAATTGTGCAGCAGAACAAAGTCTGTTAAAATCAATGACGAAAACAAGGTAAGCTTGATGTATTGTTGTCTGATTTCAAATTATATCCAGATTATTGTAGAAAAGAACCTAGATTCTAGATCCAGTTTTGTTTAAGAATTGGAAATGTTTCTAAGTTTTAATCTCATAATTATCTTTAATTCTCATTGAGATTATCATTCAAGATTTGATGAGCATGAAAAATGATGATTATAAGGTCATTGTGACTGCAGCAGAAAAGGCGCGTCTTTTGTCTGCTGCAGCCTGCGCGTCAGACCATTTTAACGTTCGGCTTTAAAGTAGAAATCTATAATTTAACAAGATTAGATTCTTGTGTTTATTAAATATAAATCTAAACTTTGAATCATCAAAGACATAAAAAGAACTTTGGCTTTTTCTTTGTGACGTTGGAGAAAAGGCGCGTCTTTTGTTTGCACTGCCAGACATTATTTGACCCCACCTTTCCTCTTGCTCTGAGGGAAGGATTTCCACAAAGGGGTGCCGCCCATGCTAAGCCTAAACTGCATGGTAAAAATTTAACTTGATTTAGAGAAATGAAGGGTCGTTTGCAATAAAAAAATGAAATGCATTTTTTCCATTAAAAATTAAGAACATTAGGCCTACTGTCGAAATAGGTATTAATCTGGGACAAGAATCTAGTCATCTAATCTAGGTTACTGGTTAGGCCTAATTCCTTTTGAAAATAGATACTATAGTGGCACCCCGATGCAGAAATCCTAGATCTACCGTTCTTAAGATCCATTGACCATGACCAAATTGAGGTAATTTAACTAAGGAAATTATAAAGATCAACAGATTATAATAAAACTTATCTAGATCTAGATCATCTAGATCGTTCTATCTCTACTCTAGTTAAGCTTGTAAACTGATGATATTGTTTGACAGGTTAAAGATAACATTTAACAATAAGAGCCCGGAAAAAAATCTCACCATGTCAAATTTGTCACTTGGGGCCAAATTGACAGAATCTTAAACTTAACCAGTGCCCCCTTCCCTTTTGACGTTGAGGTTGGTAATCTGGAAAAAATCTTTTGGTTTTTATTGCCCTATATAAGCAGGTTCTTCTATGGGCCTATTTATAATAGAAATACCTAAATTGTACCGTAAAGCAAATTCTGTCCATTCTGTCCAGTTAAGTAGGCTATTTTAATCTTTTAAAATATTAACAATTTATATCTAACTTGTCTCCAGATTTTATAATGGATCTAGCCTTCAAACCCTCAGGCTCCGCATGTATTCTTCAATATATAAAATATCTAGGTTCTTCATATCCCTGGCCGTATAACAATTAACATTATAGTATGGCGATCTATTCCTGTTGGCGTCTTGGTGCAAACTGTCCCTAATTATGAACTTTGGTTTAAAGTTAGTCTAACTCCTAACTTCCCTTTCTCACACTGAAGCGCCATTAATGATTAAGTGGTAATGCCAGTCAAAATGGATAAAAAATTTCAAGTTTTTCATCCATTTATTGTTATTGTACAACATGTGGCTTACCATTTTTTTTTTTTTTTAATACAGTAGGCTCATTTTCAGGTTTCCTCTTTTTTAGTTTTTATAAAATCAAATTGTACAATGTATTTTTTAGACTAGCAATGGGTGGCTGGTTTCATCCGTCACCATTTGCGCTTAGCCATTTGCCTAGAATGAAAATTGTATTCTCTCCATAGAGAATCAGTTAAATGGCCAATCTTATCTCGGGAGCTGGGTGTATGATTTTTTTAATATGTTGCCCATGCCGTGTTTTCTTCAAATATCAGATCTCATGTACATTAAATTTGCTTGCAATGCATGAATTCTAAAATCTAACTTCAGTTCTGTTTTTTCTTGTTTCCACAGAACCCAGATCCTCTAGGCCAAACTAAATCCCGCAAGCCCTTGGGAATCAGTGCATTGCAAAATCAGGTATAATAACATTCTATGTTAATTTAGGCTTACAGTTACACCTTGTGCTTTGTCATCTTTGGGACATCTAAAAACACAGCAAACCAAAGAAAAATGTGTAGGTGGAGATTGAAAATATCACTGGTGGCAAATGACAAATCTAATATCTGAATATTAATTTTTTGAAAATATTTGATCTTTGGTTTGAATTAACTCTATTTTTAATGAAATGTTTATTTGAATTTAAACTTCGCTATATATTGCTTTTTTCTGAAAAGTAAAACAAATTGAATAAACCCCATTCTTTAAGTCAAAGAATAAGGATATTAAAATTATTTGGCCTATAAAAGTATAATAAATTTTCGTTTTGTTTTTCAGAATTCTGAAAATGTACCAGTTGATCACAGCACACCTGTTAAAAAAGAGGTATTTTATTTTAATTAAACTTCAAAGAATTGGAACCCTCATAGATGAGATCTTTTTGTAATACTGGGATGTCATGTTTTCATTTTTTTTAAGCCTAAGAAACTAGCTGAACAACGTTCATCCCATAAACAATTACAAATATTAAACCCAAATGGTAATTTAACCTTATATTGTCTGGTAACATAGAAAATAAAACTGCTGCAAGTACCTTGAAAAGTTTTAATCTACCTTTATTCATTGTATTTGCACCGTTTTTAGCCTTTAGTATAGTATGAGAGTGAAAAAAAAATTACCCTTATTGTCCTCTTCACTGACATATTTGCTATATAAGGCTAACTGCTTGTGTTGAGCATGCAACCTCAAAATAGGCTGATAATCTGTGCCTCTGTCCAGTCTGTTCAGCAGTGTACTTTAAAAACAGGGTCTGCCCACTGACCATGTCTAAGCCTATCATCTTCAAGGACCTAAACTATTTAGGATCTAAAAAGTATTGAAACCACTGGAAACAATTGACGGCTCAATGACCCCTGTATTGCTGCCTCTCAGGCCAGCTACTCATCCTTGTGCCATAATACATCTCCCAGACGTTCCCCTAGCTTTTCTTGCCTCAAATTAACCGTAGACTTCCATTTATACACACAGGTTATAATTCAAAAATTTTGTTTTTCATCAGGTGACAAAATCTAAACCCCAGGTGTCGAAAGCTGCAGAACAAGATGAACCACTTCTAAGAGAAAATCCCCGGCGCTTTGTTGTGTTTCCCATCGAGTACCATGATATATGGCAGATGTATAAAAAGGCAGAGGCCTCCTTCTGGACTGCTGAGGAAGTGGATCTTTCTAAGGACCTTGACCAGTGGGAAAAATTGAAGAAAGAGGAGAAACACTTCATCTCACATGTGCTAGCATTCTTTGCAGCCAGTGATGGCATTGTCAATGAAAACCTGGTGAATTTTGCTTTTTATAATTTAACTTGTGATCCTGAAAGCGTTAGATTTTATGGGATTTAACTTTCCTTTCAGGCAGTTCTGGGTGTCACTTCATGTATATATTATTTTAGGAAATAGCTCATTGCCCTTCATTTTATTATTGTTTGTCATTTTAAAAATCAGATAGAATTTGTTGTCATGAAGTTTCTAAGGCTTTTAAAGCACGGTGACTAACAACACAACTTTTAGTGCACAAGGCAAAAACTCATTAATATTGCGCCTGTCACGGCTACCGTGTCAGATTACGGTCGACCCGGGAGCAGCGGGCCATAAAATTTACCTGCGCGTGCCTGGATTGGCTCTAATTTTTCTGTTCGGGATTTTGTATTTGGTAGTAATTTTTAAACGGTTGAATTGGGTAGTTAATGAATAACGATCATTTTTTCTTTTTGCTCATCCTACAGTCGAAAAAAGACAATTCTTCTGATATATTTTTATATGCAATTTTTTTTTACTATCACATTCTTGCAAGCGATCAAAAACTGGCAATTAAGTAAAATCTGTAAGAAAACAAGATGCATAGTTTAATATTAAATGACTTTTATTTGCATCTTACAATTTTCTTTAAATTAATATAAAAGAAAGAATAAAATTTTGGGCTTATAGTAATGCAAAATTCAGCCTTTTGTCATTAGCGAGATCAGTAGGTGGCTTTGTGGCAGGCCAAGGTGATAACAGTAAGCCGTTTTCTGAGCTGGGCTATGTTGTGCGTTATGCTCTGCTCATAAGTTACAGGGTATTTATGGTGTTACTGATATGAAAACGAAAAAAATATCTGTATTGCAAATTTTACGAGATAAGTGACTGATGTTTGGAGTTAGAAGGGATGAGTGTAAAGAAAGAAAGAGTTTGTACACTATATATACAAGAAACACAGATATCTGTTATATTTACTGCTTTTTAGATAATGGCTGGGGCACAAGACCTGTTAGTTCTGGGGTGGTTTGTAAAATTGATGTTTCCCTAGTAAATGCCATTTTTGTTCTCTCATGTAGCAAACCTCTTGCCCTGTGTTCTATTTTGGCTATCGTGGAATGCAACATTTTATTTTATTTTCTTATTTGTTGACAATTTAAGCACCGTCGTGCACAGAGTCTGCACAAATTGTTCAATCTGTCTATATGGTTCTTAAATGAGTGTCTCATTTTTCCTGTTAAGAAAAAAAGCACACTGTTTAAACACATGAAAAAGTCGGTACACGTAGAAAAGAATGCTCTCTCTATTTAGAAACAATGAATAAATTTATAAACACTGGTTCTGTAAATTAACGATAAAAAAGATTTTTGAAAATCACTTAAAATCAGAGCACCTGGAAACAATTTTTATATATGCCTATCTCTTAAGCTTCATAGCTCTTTTCTCTTTTGTTACAAACAGGTTCTGTTTATCGTAATTTCTTCTTGATTAATTATTATTTTAGATAAACAATGAAGAGAAAAATCGGTAGCTGCAATAACAAGCAATTAGGCTTTAATTGATGCACTTACTTTCTAAATCAAATTTGAAGTCTCTGAGCATAAGTGATGAATAAATGCCAATAGAAAAGCTATTTGTGAACAGATTTTCACGAAATAAATACCTAACAAAAGAATGAAGATTGAAAACCAAGGCTGTTGTAAAATTGCGTTCACCCAGTGGTTAGAACAGTATGACTGGCGCAACTGGACAAAAATTAGTTCGCTTTAACTAAAAAAGTTATCTTCCCTTGCTTCCTACGCTGGGAGGGTCATTAATCAGCAGCTGTCAGCGCAGGCGATGCCTGGGGATTGCTTATCAGGGGTATATCAAGTGCGGATGGCGCACCTTGCTATGCTAAAGGGAATAAAATTCAATATATAGAGAAAAACTAAAGAGCCAACTTTGCATCAGTTTTTCGTCGCCGTAAAAGGTGTGGTGGAAATCATTCCAAAATTTAATTATTTTTTTTCCCAGTTTATGTTAAAGTAGGGTGGTATTTTAACTTTCAAAGCAATTTTTAAGCCTTCTCTACTCCATAGTGTTTTCTTTTTACTAACTCAAATTCCTTCGGTGTACAGTATAAAATCTAAATGAGAATGAAAGCAAAAGATAACATTGAATTCCGTTATAGAGTATTTGTTCTAGTTTCTAGACTAAAGTGTCCTTATCTCATTGCATTCCATTTTATTTAAGGTGGAGAGATTCAGCAAAGAAGTGCAAGTAACAGAGGCTCGCTGTTTCTATGGTTTCCAAATTGCCATGGAGAATGTCCACAGTGAGATGTACAGCTTACTGATTGACACTTATATCAAAGATCCAGCAGAACGGTAGGTTTTCTAACAGTAACACTTTGGTTTTGCAAGTGTCAACTCTTGATTGCAGATATCTTGTGTTGATAATATATGATGTACTAACAATAGGAAGCTTGGGTTGGAAATCTTCTGCTTAAACCTGTCTGCCAATCCTCCTCCTGTTCAATTTTCCGTTGAACAAAAAGTGGACTGTCAGTATTTATAAATAGGCCTAATTACTCTTCATTAATTCGTTTGGCCGATGTTTGAAATAATTAAGAATTCATGTGACAGGAGGCATCTTTACAAACTGCTAAGCAATCGTTTATTCTCCTCTTTAGTATGTTTTCTTTGTCAAGGTCTTTTATATGCTTGCTTCACATGCTACTACTAAATGGTGGATGAATGGGGACAAGAACAGATAAGAAAACAGTAAAACATTTGTTGTTTTAATTTGATTATTTTTTTCATGTGATATTTAGTGAATACCAGGCCAAGTCATTTTTAAAAATATGTAATTATTATAGATCTATGCATGTTCTTGGTCAAGCAATAGGTCTGAGATTGTTGTTGTTAATTTGATTTTTATCTTCCATTACAGTGATTTCCTTTTCAATGCCATTGAAACCCTGCCATGTGTGAAGAAAAAGGCTGACTGGGCCATCAAATGGATTGGTGATGAGAACGCTCCCTACAGTGAGCGGGTGGTTGCCTTTGCAGCAGTGGAAGGAATCTTCTTCTCAGGCTCATTTGCAGCAATCTTCTGGCTCAAAAAACGCGGTATCATGCCTGGCCTTACGTTCAGTAATGAGCTCATCAGTCGAGATGAGGTGGGTACTTGTGTTGTCACTCCTATTCCTACCTGTATTATATATTTTTCTTTGGTGTTCAACTTCAGTCTTATGCTACATACTAAATGTTACCTCTAGGGATTCTACACAAATGGTTAGTACTTTTTAACACATACCTTTCTTGGATTTGAAATAAGTTGATTTTACCTCTAGGTGAGCATTTAGCCATTATGATTATCTGTAAAAGCAAAACAAAACCAAAACAGCAATTACACTGCATAGTCCATGTTAAATGTTTTCACTTTAGTTTTATGATGCATATGTAATGGAATTATGTTTCTTGTCTTTCAGGGTTTACACTGTGACTTTGCCTGCTTGATGTTCAGACACATGGTCAACAAACCGTCCAAAGAGAGAGTACTTGAGATCATTACTGATGCTGTGCAGATTGAGCAAGAGTTCTTGACAGAAGCCCTTCCCTGCAACTTGATAGGAATGAACTGTGACCTGATGAAGCAGTATATTGAATTTGTGGCAGACAGACTGTTGTTGGAATTGCAGTGTGAAAAGGTATGGCTGTTAAGTTTTAGTCACTCAAATGTCTGTGTTTTTCCAAAATAGAGGGTTTTTCAATCACACCTCACATGAAAATGTCTCCTAATACTATCTGTACTACCTCTTTGTTTTGTGTGTGTTTTTTTTTTATTGTCTCAAGCCAATAGCAGGGGTGCCAAATGTTGTTCAGTTTTTCTTTTATCTTTCAAAATTTTCCAGTTTTCTGGTGTTACTTTTTTAAAATTATTGAGGTTTGGAGGGTGCCTCATTTGCGTACGCTTTGAGAAAATATAGGCCTACTTTGAGTTCTACATGTGTTCAGTATATGCTTATGGCATGCTAGAATTGCAAAAATATAGCAGTTAAAATCTTTTTTATGATAGTAATCAATATGATAAATTGTTGGCCTAACAGCAGTAGCTATAATATTGGTACAGTGGACCTCGATTGTATCAGCATCGGCAGTTACGAACTTACAGAAACACTTTTTATCTTTATTAAATGATAGTGTTTGAACCCTGCCTAAACGAACAAGGGCCTGCTCAGACCTCGGGTGTAACGAAGCTGTGGACATTAGTCTAACCTGAGAGCATACTAGTTTTGCCAAATTGTGCCGTCGAATCATACAATGCAATGTAGCTGGGCTAGGCCTATTGTGTGTGATCCAGGTAGTAGAGCATAGCTGTGCAGCGTGTTAGGGACACGCTCTTCAGTAGACACATCAATTTTAGAAATTTTACTCGAAATCTTCCTCATTGCCTTCTTTTTCTGTACTCATAATGACCTTCAGTGTAGGAGAAACCTTGGTTAAAACAAAGTTATAGCTCAGTCTCGTTGATTTCGTTATAACCAAGGTCCGCTGCATATGGACTCAAAGACCCGACCTCTTGGTCTAAGTGTTCAGTGTCTACCATTTGGCATTACACACTGCGACATCTTGCAGAATTAGCAACAGCAGCAGTGATCATATTATTTCAAATCATGGTTTTAAAAAAAGTTGTTTTGAATATTGGTAATTTACTGTGATGGTAAGAACTTGGAAGGAAAGAGACAAATATTTAATACACAGACTGAGGAAGGCCACAAGTTTTGTCACCTGGGTTTATTAAATTTCATTGATTCTTGCTGCAGCTGGTTTATCAAGCCTTTATAAATAGGGGACTAAGTTTAACAAAAACTCCTTTCTTTTTTGGAGTGTTGGAGACACTCTGGGCACTTAGCCGTTTATTCTAGGTTGCCACTAGAGGTCCTGGAGAAACTTCCTTAAAAATAAGTCAATCTTATCAAAGCCTTTCCTTGGTTGTGATATGGATAGGCTAAAGTCATGTACACAGCTTGATTGTGAAATGTTATTGCCTTTGCTAGACCTAAATATAGTCTTTGTTTCTTAATCTTAACTAGTAGGCTTAGCTAGATCTTAACGGGGTTTTTTTTTTACACGCGGGCTTTAATTTTTCACAACTCTTGATAAAAATTCAAGGATTCAATGGAGACCTTTTATATATCTGTCCCAGTTGTTATTGGTGTGTTCATATTGCTTTAACTTTGTTATGGCGTTAGATCTACTTGTGCAGTGTATACATATTATATATATTATATCCAGTTTTCTAACTTAAACATTCGTTTCACCTTGTCTTCTTTTTACTTTTTTTTTAGATTTACAACTCGGAAAACCCATTCGACTTCATGGAACATATTTCTCTTGAAGGCAAGACAAATTTCTTTGAGAAACGGGTTGGAGAATACCAGAAGATGGGTGTGATGAACAACTCTTCAACTGGCCATGAGTTCTCACTGGAGGAGGACTTTTAGATCTGATCTCAATTGAGTGTTTTTAAATTGTCTGTTGGGTATGGGGGTAGTTTTGGGTGTAATTACTGTAAATGAAGTGTGTACGCAGTTGCTATGGGTTTTATTGTCTTTATTGTAACCTTTTATCAATGACAAGCAGCAAAATTGATGTAAATATAGGCCACTGATTTTTATAATATTTTGGGCATTTGTGTCTAAATATTTTAAGCTTTCCATGTATCTAGTTCATGCATGGTATAGTTTTACACACACAAAAAGCTGTAGTCAGCTTTTTATGTAGGGGTATTTTTAAGTCATAAAATTTTAAAATGCTCTTGCAGGGTTGTATTTAATTTATACTATTTCTACACGTGATCATCAAAGAATTCGTTTTACCATTTGTATATTTTCATTGACGTGCACATTGATTTTAATTTATCCATGGAAAACTGAAATAAATTATATGAAATTCACTTGGGCTTTGTTCAAATTGCATGAACCATGTTCAGTCAACTCAATATTTCATCTGTTGTTCAATAATTAAGCTTTTCAGTATCATATGTCCCGCAACCAGTGCGGATGAACTGATTTAAAAAATAATAGACCTGGGCCCCAACAATCACTTTTCAAGTAAATTAAGTTACTTAGCAGGATTATGTAGTTCTTTATACTTTTAGCAGCCCAAAACTATCCAAAGGAGCAAGTTCTACACTATCCATCAACCTTGAATTTTTTTTTTAAACCAGAAAGAATAGAATATTAGAAAAAACTCACGTAGTGCTACAAGTTTTTACAACGCTGACCATTTTTTCCTCTGATTAAAAAGTTATGTACAGCTACTGTACTGTATTTTCTTTTTGAGAAAACACGAGTATGAACCTTCTAAAATTGAATAGAACAAACTTGCTGGTTTTGCAGAACTAGTCTTCCTCTGTATTGTAATCTCTTTTATACTCCTAGTAATAACTGCATTACTGATAAGAGGACTAGAAACTAGTTTAATACGGTGAAGTTAAACCCTTCTGGGTCCAAATAAAAAGTTTATTTTATCTAAAGTTTATATAATGTATTAGGCTTTAATATTATAAAGAAAGGGACCAAAAATCTTAAGATTTTATCTTACCAATAACCAAAAGAAATCTTAATGCGGACTCCACTGTAAATACTGTAATTTAATTCTTAAATGTGTACACATACAACATAGTTAAGTGACACTGACACTAACTCAATGTATACAGCAGAAAGTGGGTAAAAACCTTATTGAGGTTGCACTACAAATGCAATGTACTGGCCCTTTCTAAATTTAAATGCATTAATCATTCATAATTTATTTCAATCATTTCTAGAACCAAAACGGGTTATTTAGCTATCATAGTATTCATTATTGGACCTGCTAGTACATGTAGTAATAATAGGGAACAGAAGGAAGGCACAAAAGTCCATCAATGCTAGTTTTCTCACGGCGACGAAACACTCAACTTTTATTTGACCTGTACAGCCACCTAGCGAAAGCCCATTAACGACGCCTGCAAGGTCAAGTTTTTGTCAAATCTCGCCCGAAAAATCTACCTGCGCTGACAACTAATTCTGCAATTTTTTAGAGTGTGTTTGTAGGCGTAATAACTTTTTTCTCATAGTCAGGGGGCCAACAGGCTGTATCTC
>BMAT01005794.1:182618-201702 GCA_019649035.1 Elysia marginata | reverse complement strand
AAATACATTACAACTTCATAGTAAAAATTAATGGGTTGCAATTGCTTTATTATTTATTCTGTTTTCTATTTACTAGTTCTCCTAATACGTTAATTTTGCAATAGGAACATGCAAGTTCATTCACAGGCAATTCTGGAACCTAAAAAAATGAACTAAATTTCCAGCTGTGTACCACAGTGAAAAAATTTAACAATAATAATCTATGCCATATCTTTGAAAAATTCATCTTTATGTATGTTTTACAACGGATACTGTGTGGGCACATATTTTTATGTGACACTTAAAATGATCAGCACTCATCTCTTACTCTTAGTTTTAGTCATAAAGCAGAACAACAAAACATTTACAAAGTGCACCACCCCTCTCATGGATGTATGCTACTATCCTGTCTTACACCATGGCAAGATAACCCAGCAAGTAGATTCAAACGGACCATGAAAATATTAAGGATGTTGAACATGTTTGAATTTTGCATTATTTTTTAGTCTAATCTCTTAAGTAAGCCATGGGTGTATCAAGCTCAGGTAAAGTGGAGAGATGCAATAGGCAACAGCTGTCATAAACTTGTTAAAAAGCATACAGTATACTCCATTGGTTGCAACACTCTTCTTCTTCTGTGCTTCTGCGATTACTAATTGACAGACCCGAGAGCATGGCTCTATTTCTGTATCATAAACATTAAATCCAAAGGTTTCAATCCAAACTTTATTTGGAACCATACTTCCTAATGAAAACTTTTCCTTATCAGACATGTTAATATGGTTTGAATTGAAAAAAAAAATCATGAAACATAGAAGTACTTTAATTTAAAGCTTATTGCTTTTGAAAAAAGGAAAATTTAAGCAAGATACGAGTTACAAAAAGGTTATATAAATTAAATCAACACACTACAATAACTAATCTATGAAATTTATGATCATACGCAAAGACTTAAAATGAAGACCAAAAAACCCCAGGAAAAATAATGTAATGCAAAGACACAATGCGCGCATTTTGAAATCAATGTTGATATATAAATGTTTGGCGAGTGATGGCTTCAAATGTTATTGTCATGCTCATCAGAAAGACTTGTTTGATATAAAACATGCTTTTTACAGTTTAAAAAAAATAATTGACAATTATTTTATCACTTACTGGAAAGAACACATGATGAAGACTGTACTTCCAAAAGCTTTAGGATATTTACAGCATATCAAAATCAACATCTACACGTAGAAAGAATGACAAGTGAACAAAACAAAGTTACACCTGTCCAGGAAATCTTAAGTCTTTACAAAACTTTTATTTTGATAACAGAAAATAGCACTATGTTTGCCGTAGCAAGCAACTTAATAGTGTTTTTTCTCAACTTTCATAAGCACTTGATTGCATAACCTACATAGGCTGGGATATGCTAATAACTGCTCAGATAGTTAAAGGCTAGAGCTGCAATTCCCATTTGAAAACAGAATGATAGTGGATTTTTTTCTCTTGAGTCTAAAAATCAAAGTATAATACAATCAGCATATAAAACCTTTACCAAAAACTTTAAGTTATGATTGCCTTAGGTGCTTTCCTTCTTCAATTTGCATTTATCATTGCCATTTTAAAATTCATTATTTCAATTTTGACCAATACTACCTTGGTAGAATTGGCACTGAAGGAGTAAAGAAAAAAAACATAAGATTTCCAGCGCTTAAAAGCCAAAATAACCAAACATTGTCATTGTTTGAACAAAAATACAAGCCGATTTTCACTTCACAGCAATAATTTTTTTTGTGTGTGTTTCAAGAAAGACTAGCAAACTCATGAAGAATGTTCAGGGAAAAAAATGTCATTGTGTTCTTCAGGCCACCAGGCCTACAGTAATATGAAATTTTGTGAACAATAAAGTTCATAATGCTAAAAATACCTCTTGAAAAGTCTTGTAGTAATTATATACACATTATGTTGAGAGTGAAAATATACAAAATCATTTACACATTTTAAATGTATACATAAGCATGAAGCCTTTTTCATTTACAAGTTGGAAAAATAAAATAAATTTATAGGGCATTAGAAGCACAAGAGCAAAAGAAAAAAATGGCCTCAAGATTGTAAGTTGTAATAACTTACATTATAAATTCAACATCAGTATTCATCAACTTTCACTAAAAGAAATTACCTTCAGCAGAGTTAATTCTTTGCAATTTACAAATTAAATGAAACAAAACAAAAAACCCAATAACAACAACTGTAAACAAGGAATTTTCCACAAGAAAATAAGAACACTGATGTCTTAATTGATGATTCTTAGTTCTAACTTCATTTTCTTTACAAAACATTTTTGTTGTTACCATTTAATGTTAGACTTAAGTAGCTGAAGTGCATTTCTAATTCAAGTTTTAAAATGCACTCTATAGGACTATGAGATCCTTACCTTTTCAGAAAGAAAAAAAAAAGCAACAAATATATACCTTGAGCCCCTATTTACTCTATACCAAAAAAAAGACAAATATCTATGAAGAGCATCAATGTTCCACTGGCACCAATAATAAGAAGTAACATCTTTAACTTAAATCACTATTCAGGATAGTTAATACATACAGAGATGCTTCTATGGCCTGACAAAAATGCCGGAACTTTTTTAAATACTAACAGTTCACCTTGCAGCATGGCTAATTAGAAGTACCATTACTAAATAAAGACACCAACTAATCAAGGATTTTTAAATTTTTTACATCTGCCTGACGATGCTGGAACTCTCGCAAATGCCCGATCTGGCATTTGGTGGAAAAGAAGCATCTCTGATACAAATACATGTACTCCATTGTCCCTATTTTATTCCAATGCCATAGACATCGGGAAAATAAAAAAATGCAATAATATAAAAAAAGAACAAGACAAATGATTTTCACATATTTTGTCATTTTTTTTTCATTCCTTTTAAAAGGAAAGCTCATTCAAACTGCATTTCTGAAGAAAAATAAAACCAACACTTAGTCATTGCAATACAGCACTTTGATAATTTACCGTTTTTGACGCTTAAAGTTTAAAACATTAAAACAAATTACCCCTTATCAGCCAATATAATATCCCTTGGTTGTTAAGTGTTCAAAAGCTTGAACTCTCAATAATAATTAGAGCTAAAGCTTATTGGATCTATTTGGGAATGAGATTAGAGGTAAAGCGAGACTAGCGTCCCTTTTCTAGAAGACAACACCCCAAAATACTATAGTGGCTATTGTAATTTAGACTAGATTTTAGGGTCTTATTTTGGTAAATTCCTTACTTTTATTAACGATTTCACATCTAGAACTAAAAAACTAAAGAGCTAAACAAAAAGTTTATCTACAAAATAAACCTGTTGCATGAACTTTCAAAGATTGTATTAAAACGACAGAGGGTAACCCCATTTTATTTTCACATAGTATTGTCTTTAAAATTTTTTCTAAAAAATACGCTAGAACGTAAATGAGCATGTGCTAGCCTTAAAGTTTAAATCTCACTCGGACTGACATCAGGAAAGTTCCGCTACTGCTTTTGAAATCTCATTCCCTACATCATACTGCCATTTAAAATTTCCCTATGTAATTGTAAAAACCTAGTGTCTTTATGTGTGTGGGGTGGGGGATTAAGGGGAAAAATCATCAATGACTGCACCTATCCATGCAAACCGGTACATTTAAATTTTCACAGAGATATTAGTTCAAATTTGCACTAACTTTGAACCAATTTCATTTTCAAAGTCACCTAAATTGTCAGAGGGAATATATTTTGGCCCTTGTAAGTTACAGATCAAAAGTCAGTCCGAACTAAAGATAAAAAAAAAACCAAGAAAAGAAAAGAAATAAAGTCTATTTTCTCATTTATATGTTGATATTTTGCATAGAGGCATTTATCAATTGTCCTAGCAACACAATGTTTCAACATCCTGTATATAACAATTTCTCTTCTTTATTGCTTAAACTGATTTTATATACCGTGTTTTGTCAATCTGCAATTAATTAAATCCAAAACATAATTATTCAGTCTAGATTTGTCAAAAATGAGCGTAATTTGTTTTCTTTTAACTTATCAAATACAAAAGAGTAAAGCGAATAAAAATCAACTACACAGATAACGAAAGAAACACCAAATATTGCATAAAAAAGATGATGTGGCTTTGATAAATTGAACGTCTTTTACAAAATATGATATTGGATTAGAAACAGAAAAGTTGTTGCTATAAAAACATGTGTAATTTTTTTTTTTTACTTTCAATGGATTGAGTTAGTAATTAAATTTAAAGTTAAACTAAATATTGCTAATATCAACAAAGCAATAGGTGTTGTGACAAACAGAAACTTGCTGCAGCAACAATAACTCTTCTTTTCCAGCTTATCTCGCTCCCTATAAAATACTGAGATACAGTTTCATAGAAAGCATTTTAAGTAATGAAAACTGCTTTCAAAAAAGAGAACAAAATATGAAGGTGAGCTAGAGAGTAAAAGTTATTCTACCACCTCCACACTCATTTCCTGTGTGCTTCTAAATTCTATTTAATTTAAAAGAGCCAACAAAAAAATTAGGAAATATATAGAAGAGAACTCATAAATTGCAAGCTCCTATAGGTAAATAAACAGTGTTGCCCCAATGAAATAGCACCAGAATATTTCAAACACTTAAAATAAAATCTTAGCTAACTCAGAGTCTGTGTTTTGATTTTCATAGCTCATCCTTAGAAGAAATTTCAACTTAAAGATTTATTTCACAACATTTGTAGATAGCAATTTTTTTCAAGTGTCTCAAATATAAAATTTAATGATTTTTACACCACATTTATCTCTAATTCAATATATACTTTTGATAAAGTATGATAGCTTAAGTTATCACTTCAGGATTGGAAACAAAAAAAAAACAACTACAAAAAATAGAGGTAAATGAAGTATGTGCAACTGATACATTTACACAAGTTTTATGATTCCAAGACATTATTGTGCACACATTTTTTTTCATTGCATGCTCCTCTATCAAAACATTAACTTAAAAATGATAGATATGGGCCTACTATATTTGACTAACATTGCACCTGGAAAAAAAAACTGTCAAATCTGATACAAAATGGGAATAGCTACCCTAAATAGCAAATTAATGCTAAAAAAAAGGCAAAATGATTTACACTGAAGCGAATCTTGTAGATTAAGAGGATAGCATAAACATATTGCAAACTAGACTGC
This sequence comes from Elysia marginata, assembly GCA_019649035.1. Classification (NCBI taxonomy): domain Eukaryota; kingdom Metazoa; phylum Mollusca; class Gastropoda; family Plakobranchidae; genus Elysia; species Elysia marginata. The sequence continues at coordinate 196,525 of BMAT01005794.1, read as the reverse complement.
AGTTAAGGCTGATTAGTAAAATCTACATAAAACTTTTTAATACTGTGTCAGTATCCGTCATGGTAACAATAACAACTACTTATATGATCATCACAGAGGTCATGGGTGGAACTCTATCCACATAAAGAATATATATTATGGCCTGTTCTTTATTGTTGTTTTCAAACAGTTTTGAGAAGTTCAACTCATCAAGAAAAACAGGCCATTCTATTTGTAAGGCATCCAGGGTAAATCGAGCAAAAGTCTTTTTTTAAATTTTGACACATTGACTTAGAGAAATATCCTCTTCAGAACATTTTAAAAGGTAGGAAAAAAAGACTCCTAGCTTTTGTATCTCCAGGGATGCCGGACAAATTTTCTGAAAATTCTGGCAACGAGTTTTTGCATAAATAAGCAAAACAAAATGCATCAAAATGCCATTGTTCACGCGGTCAATCTTATTCAAATTGGCGTGTTCATTCAGTTTCTCAGGCTTTAAAAAATGGGAAGGGAAAAAGGAAAATAACTGACAAATGGCATCCCTGTACCTCCTGAGAAATCTCATTTCAAGCAAGTTTTAAAGCTGAAAAGTTCCTATAAGTTCAATTGTGTTCTGGCTCTGACTCGAAATCAGCATTAGCAGAATAATCATGCCTGATTTAACCTGGTTGCCTAACATTTATTTAAAAATGCTATTGGAATTTTTTTTTTCACTGAATCAAAATTATTCAGTAAATTACTAAAATGTAACAACAATATTATTGTCTAAAAGCAGCTGTAAGATGAATTACAGATTTGCGACTAGGCTTCTCTTTGTTTCAAGATGATTTAAACACCTTTCTTTTCTTAAAACTTGTTTCAAAGAACATGACAGACACTCTTGTTTGTGAAAATGTAGTAATAACAATGACAGTGTAGTTATTGTCTTGATTGTTGAAAGTCACAGAGTAATGCAAAGTAATATTTGATTTCATCGACCTAAGCCAATGATGCAAAAGACCTTTTAACAATAAGGTTAAGGTCACCAGTCTCATTATTAACATGTTTTTTTTTAAAGTTCCAAGGATGAGACTGAGCTTAAGTGACTGTAAGTTTACTTAGCATTTCATTGCTAAACATAAAAAGGACAGTAAGGGACTAGAAGCCAGGCTTTAGGTATCATCCTCATCACAGCACCGACACACCTTGCACTTGCAACAAAGAATGCATGGTGCGGCCAACAGCAGGAAGGGGGAGGCCACTAAAAGCAACACTCCAAAGCCAGCAAATATACCAACCACCTAGGGGTAAGGGGGGAGGAGAGAGAGAGGCAAAAATACTGTGGTTTAATATACAGTGGAATCGATTTAAAGTCAACACCTTAATGGAAATTCTTGCTTAAAGTCAGCTCTGTTTTGCAGTTCCCTTTTATATTTCTTCATATTCTTAGCAATGGTTAAAGTCAACTCTTGCTAAGTCAACACATTTTCTCGGTCCTGAGGTGTTGACTTTAACAGGATTCCACTGTATGTTAAGCCTTATCACTGTGAATACGAGATACCAGGTACACAATTAACCGGTAAAAAGTATATTTTTTACTTTAACTACATTGGTATGTCATTTACTCTAATAAAATAAGCTGGATGGTGCAGATCTATTATTCATCAAAGCTAGTTTTGAGGAGAAGTAAATTATTCAAAACACATTGCAATAACAAGAAGGTAACACAATGGAAACCTCCAAAATCAAAGTCTGATAACTTTAATTAGCTTGTCAGATTTGGAATTTAAAATTTAAAGTTGATGAGGTTTCGATCTCCTAATTAGAAGTATTTATTATATATCCTAAAGAAGGTTTTCCTCATGGAATTTAACCATTTATTTTTTTTCCAGATCATATAAGCTTTATGAAAACACTCACTGAAAAAATTTGCCACCCTAGACTTCCTACTTGAAGTCAGTGGGCCCGGTAAAAAAGGAAAACACCGGTACAAGTATTAAAACTAAACAATGAATAGATTCCTGGTTTCTTGTATACATTTTGTGCTTTTCCATAAACAAGATTCAAACTGAGAGGGTGTTCATTGTTAGTGGTTTGGTGACTATAATTATGCTGTTGGCAGAATACAAGTCATTATAAATTTCAATGAATTATCAACAGGCTTTGCTCAAAACTTACAGTAGAGCCATGTTAAGATAAACCACTCTGGACCTGACTAGAAAGTTCTTTCTCTTCAAAGTTTATTTGAAGCACAAGCAATTCAGTTGTAAAGAAAAAAAAAGACTAAAAATCAAGTTTACAGTACACCAAAGTTTGTCTTAAACAGACTCCACTGTAATCTTCTTTTTTTTTTTAAACATAAACTTGTGTATGCAAGTTGCTTGATTGATTTGATACTTTTGATTAAAAGGCCAAGCATCTGAGCATCTACAGTCAGGTTTTTCACTAATCAGGAAAGTTATTTGGTGACTATTCAGTCTACCTGTGTTCTGTGCCAAATGACGGATGCTCTAGAATGGCCAAGTTTATTCTTGCAAGGACCTTTGTCGTAATGTCTTAAAAGAAAATCATCCTACAAATAGAAGAAAAAGAAATGTGAAATATAGTTTAAAATCAACAATAATATCAGTATCTAATATAAGATGGTTTTTTTTCTGTTACAACTACCACAACATAAGAAGTTAAATTACAATAGTCAGGCAAATTTTTTTTAGAAAAATGTAAAAAAAATAGGTAAAAAATTCTGAAACTTCGTGTTTTCCTGAAAAAAAAATGTCTTTCAAACAGGTTTGCTTGATTGGTTTGGCAAATAGATCTCAAAAATACTGACCAGTGGTCATTGCTTTTTTTTGTGCAATTTGGAGCAACATGAAATACTTTTGCCACCGCATATTATGTAGAGGAAAAACCAGAAGTATTCCTGTATACGCATCACCCAACATTGCTATAGAGCGGGTGCAGTGACAAAAGTACCCCCTCCAATCCACGGATAGGAATACTTAATGTTTTTCCTCTATATAATATGCGGAGACTAAAGTGCCGTGATGTGTTGATACAATAAAAAAGTAAGATACACGGATAGGGCTCAATGAAAAAATATGATACACGGAGAGGGTTAAGAGTGTAACAGAAGCACAAGAACCATTAAGAGACAAAGAGAAAAACTATCCTTTAAGTAGAAATTCTGATCTTTTGAACTAAATTAGCTGTTCTCAAGCATTTCGACTTAACAAACACCACTTTTTTTTTCTCCAAACGAGCAAGTCCTCAACAACGGTGCAAGGAATGAACTATCAAACAAAATGAAACCAACAAAAAACTTGGGCTACTCACATCCAAGGACTGTAGGCAATACCAGCAAAAGCAGTGTTTGCACTGTTTACACAACATCTGGGCACAGCCGTCATTCCGCTCAATTGGCACATGGCACACAGGGCAGCGTTTGATTTTGGCATCTTCAGTGTTGGCAAAGGGAATGCTGAAAAAATGTTTGAAATGTATTTTCTCATTAACAAACAAAACAAAAAGCAATGAAATAATGGCTGAAATAAGAAAGGTAAAAAGTAAAGTCATCATTATCATCCAGTGCCGTGCCGCATGGCGTTAGCGATCATGCCCCTCCACACATCATGCTTTCTTGTCATTTTGATCATTTCTACCGTAGAGCCCACTCCAAGCTTAGACGCCAGCCCGTCAGTCGTTTTCTCATGTAGTCTTCCTCTACCACGCCTCCCCATAAACATTCCAGTCGTCACAAGGTGTTCCTGCATTTCTCTTCTCATGATATGGCCGAAAAAGGTAGCTTGTCGTTTTCTTATTTTATTTATTAGTGCTCTTTTTTGTCTTTGTTTCACTCAAAACTGTATTATTTGTTTTTTTCGCAGTCCATGGTATTCTCATCATTCTTCGTTGGAACCACATTTCCGTCGCCTTTAACCTGCCTCGCGTTTGTTTTGATATTATCCAGGTCTCGCATCCATACATCAATATGGGTTCGATGTAGCATTCTAGGACTCTTTTTCTTGTTTCGATCGACATGTGTGGGTTTGTCAAGATGTCTTTCATTCCTTTAAACATAGTTTTGGATTGGGCTATTCTTGATGAGATTTCTGTGGTGTCTCTGCCATCGCTTGAAATAAAGGCTCCTAAATATTTAAACTGGTCTCGTTGTTGGAGTTTGGTATCAAATATATATATGTTGATGTTTGGGGGTGTTTCTTTGCGGCTGACTACCATGATTTCGGTCTTTTTGCTGTTTAATTCAAGCCCTCTCTTTTGACTTTCTTCTCTGACAATATCAAGGAGACGTTGTAAGTCTTTTGTGTTTTCTGCAATAAGGACAATGTCATCGGCATATCTCAAGTTGTTAATGATGTGTCCTCCTATGTGAATCCCTCTCAGTCCTTCTATATTTCGCATGATGAACTCGCTGTAGAGTGAGAACAGGTCAGGAGAAAGGACGCAACCTTGCCAGACTCCTCTTTTTATTTTCTGGTATGTGCTGGTTTCTCCTTCAACTCGCATTGCTGCCGTTTGTTCCCAGTATATATTTTTGATAACTCTGAGGTCTTTTCCATCTATCTTGATCTGTGTTAAATCTTTCATAATTTCATCATGTCTCACCCTGTCAAATGCCTTTGTGTAGTCTATAAAACAAAGGTGAACATCTTTTTGCACTTTTATTGCTCTCTGTATCAACGTGCGCAATGTATATATTGCGTTTGTTGTTCCCTTTCCTTCTACAAAACCATACTGTTCATCCGCTATCTCAGATTTGATTTTACTTCTAATCCTCATCATGTCAACTCTCAGAAGAATTTTTGTCATGTGGCTCATTTAAATTATCGTACGATGGAGTTCGCATTCTGTGGCTTCTGAGCCACAGAAAAAGTAGAGTAGACTCTTTAAATATTTTGTAATGGAAAATCTTTATCCAACAACCCTGGAACCAACAAACCTTTGCATTCAATGAGCTGAAATAATGTCGCTCTTTTTTTTTCTTCTATTCTTAAACCCTTATAAAACTAACTTTAATAGATGGAATTATTTTCAAACCCACCTCATTTTCAATAAAGAGACAATGAAAGCGAAAATAATGATGCTTTTTAAAGCTGTTTATAGTGGTATTTTAGTCACTTCAAGTGATATCAAGGAGAGAGAGAAAGAGAGAGAGAGAGAGAGAGAGAGAGAGATCAGAGTACAATAAAGGAAAACAGGGCAGCATTGTAAAAGCTTACAGCTCTTCGCGAGTTGGTTATATTCTTTTGATTTTCAGAATAAAATACCAGGCCCAATAGTAGAATTTTGTTATTTTGCTTGCTTTGGGCAAGTTTAAAAAAAGACCTAGCTTTCAAAGAAACTCAGCTTTAACATAATTTCAAAAAAATTCTAGACAATTTTGTAAGGTCAACTATAACCAAACAAAGATAAAATTGATTACCCAGTCTCTTCAGCAGGCACATCCATGATGACTTCATCACAAGATTTTGGGGCATGCCACTTTGACTTGCATATTGAGCAAAATTGGAGGCCACACTGGAATATGAAAATTGATTTTTAAAAAAGAAAGCACTGGATAGAAAACACTTGACAACAGAGATACAAATTAATTTTATTGTTGCTTTTTTTTTTTACTTACAGGAAAGGATTTGTAAAAACCCTTAAACTCTATGACCTTTTTCTTTTTTCAAATTCAAATTTCTGACATAACCACTGATTGTAAGACATAATATTACTTTTGTTCAACCAAATCCATCAAGCTGGACAATCGGTCGTATCCCAACCACCATCTGAAAAATTAAAGTTATATTTACTTGACAAAGCCAAGTCAGTTAATCCCATGGGGCATTTACAAAATAGCATTTAGGAACCAATGAGAGTTTTATTCTCCCTAGAGTCTTAAAGGCGTAAGTTCATTTGGTAAAAAAAATATTTTTAAAAAAAAGGAAATATACAGCCCTCAATTTTTCAACAGTTTTCAATGGGCTTGCTGCACATACCGTAGGACACTGGACGGGTTTAGCGATGGCTGATGCCCCTTCACCCCCATGGGAGCAGACATGGCACACAGTCTCGCAGCCAATCTCTGGGCAGAATGTTCTGTTAGGGTCTAAGTCAACCTCTGAAACATGCAGAAAAACATAGGTTTTAAGTTTTACTGTTATACATGTAGTTCATAAAAAGAAACATGCTTAATTTTGGTAGAATTTCAGCATAATAAGAGCCATAATGAAATGCCATACAGTAAGATGCCAATCAAGCATATAAATTGTATCTGCTGTCGGGGACCCTAAATGATTTTTAAAAAATATCCTTTGCAAAAATGCACATGACAAAAGAGAGCAAACAGCTTGTTTTAATTTTATTTCCGTAGACTAGCCTTCAGAGGGAGGTACCACAGTATCAGCATATGGGCTTTAAAAAGCAGAAATTGAAGAACAAACAGAAGTTTTTTAAAAATTTTCTTGCCTCTTTGAAAGTGTAGTCTTTTAAATCGAAGAAAGGCTTGCTTGTCAACTAGTTTTTCAATCTGCAATAGAAGCACCACATATATGTTAGTAAAGTTTGAAAAAGATGTCGCTGATAATGAGATTGAAGGCGACTCCTTAATCCTTTAAGCACCTTCTAACTTGAGGGCTTTTGTTTGTATTTCAGTACTTGTGATTAATACAATATGAAAAATAAATTAATAAATAAATGAATGGCATGGTAACCATTGCAAAGATTTGGAACATAAAAAGGGAGTGTAAAGCTAAGTAATGGTCCTTAAGTTTTGAGGACACTGCAATAGACAAGTGATTGCCACTTTATCATACCTGTCAATAGGCTGCGTTAGAGATGCGCTTGATCTTCATTACTACAGTTTTATTAGAAAGATTCAATAATATAAAGAGACAAAAAAGTCTCTGTGTTGAATTGAAAGAATTAGCTTTAATCAAAATTAAAGCCTGCATTGGCTAGGCATGTCCTATTTTAATGGTCATCAAACTTCCAAGTTAACAGGGTGCAGTTTTACAAGCTTGTTCCCCAACGTGACCACCTGCCCATCACGACCACAATCGTCACTGATCTTCAGTGGTCATCTTAGGCAGGTTCACTGTATTTATGACATTACAACATTAAAATATAAATAGTTTTTATATATATTTATATTGAATGTCTAAAAAACTCTAGTATTAATCTTTACACACAACTTTAAACTTTCCCTCTTTTGGAGAAGGGGGGGGGGGTAACGTAAAGAGTTAATTAAGTCCACCAGTTTATACCTCTTTAACGGTAAGTTTTGGTTGTTTTCTACAATGTGCATCAGGACACGTGATTTGTTCCACCATTCCCTCAGCAATCATAATTGATACATATTGCTGCATACACTGAAAAGGAAAGAAAGAACATAAATTACTCACATGTATGATAAAATGGGACAGTATAAATACCAGCTGGTTTTAGAAACCTGATTAGATTAGCCAACATAAATGAAATGCTGTAAAAAATTTAACCAAGATTAAAATGTATTATGGCATTAGTATACATGAGAACTGTTTGGTTTACGTTGGTTACTTCATCATGGAAGAATATTACACAAAGCTCATTCTAAAAGACCAATATCCAGTGGCTTTAATGGGTTAACAAGAAGTCAAAAGGATATAAACCATTAAAAAAAACACCCAAAATACCACCATTCCTAAATTTATATGCTAAATCTTATGTATGACTTAGTTGGGGTAACAAAAGCTAGCAATGAAATTCTGCTCTAATGTCTTTTAAATTGTTTTTTTAACTCCCTTTTACTAACTCTCTTAAAAGAGGCATAGGCTGTGCAGATCACTGTTCGATAATATATTCATATGAAGTTAACATATTTACCAATGTATCAGTAACATGGGAGAAGAAAAGACTACATCAAGAAGATGGCAGTGGTAGAAAGAGATCAGTCTTGTGAAGGTGGAGATAAGCTATAGTGCAGAAACTTTTCAAACTGAAAAAAAATCATACCTGCAACCAGGGTGAGTCCCTGAGTGTATAGAGATAATCATATCAGGGCTTAAAATCAAACACAGGGAGAATCAATTTGGAGCTTCTTTTGATAGAGGATTCTCAAGAGTTTACAATGCAACAAAAAAAAAAAATTTCTTGAGATAGCTTCAGAGAAAATATAAACCACCATTCCCTGGGCAAAACGAAGAAAGGATGCTTAACACTTTTATCATTCTGCAGCTTAACTTAACGGGCCCTCAATACTGACCGACTCGCAGAAGAGACACTTGCACTCTGCCACCTGGTAGAGGTCGCGCCGCGGACAGTCCTCCAGGCATAATTTGCACAGCACTAAGGGCTCAATCGTTAAGTCCACAGAATTCCTGGAAACGCAGTAGCTCGCCATCATGAGGGAAGCTGTGGGTCAAACAGCAGAAGACGCTAAAAATATAACACCCATGCTTCACCTTGTTTAAGTCTTCTGTAGTATGTGGAATTCCCTGTACATTGTGAATCTCCTGTTGGTCCTTAAATCCATTGTTTACCGTACACCATATGATTAAGGCGCTCCAATTCAAATCTAACGATTAATTTTGGGTTGATTTTGTTGTTTATTGTAGCTCATATTGTGCTCAGATTATAATTTCATTGCTTTTTATTATTTACGAAAATACGTAAACCTTGTGAAAAAACAAGATATTTTGGGGGGATTGCAAAAACATATGCAAATCTAAAAGCTGACAAAAGGCAGAAGTCCTCACTGATATTATGGCTTCAGGCACTCTTCTCATATTTAAAAAAAACCAGATTATATTTTTTTTAAAAGCCTGCTTGATACATACACGTGCTAACACTTAACTTCTAAAGTAATCTGGAAACTACAGAATTTACAACTAAATGTGACTACCGTACACAAAAAAGATGCTATGGTTTTTTAAAGAAGAAAGAAAGGGGTCTGAGTAATATCACAGTCTTTTGCACTTTACAATTGAAGCCAATATGATTTTTTTTAACCAGGTAATTATTGCTGAATATTTTGAGTCAATCTTGCACAAACCATTTCAAGATCGGCGTCAATGTTAACACTGGAAAGACACACACCATTGCAGCAGCCCATCCAGGCCACTCGGGCAAAACATAAATAGTAGCAATGCTCAAAATCTCTATAGGAATCTATAAAACATATTAAAACCCATCATGTTTGTTTTTTTTTTCAACAAGAACTTCGATAGTGAGATGTCCTTTAGTTGAAGTTCAAGGCTGCTAATGATGTAGGGGGCCAATTCAACCATAGCTGTAATATGACTAAAATATCAGGGATGTGTCATTTGTTACTTAAGCTCCAGAATCTGAACCAAGTTGTTTTTTTTTCCTTAAATATAAAAATAGAGGCATGTATGCCTTAAATTCGGCATACATCTCTACTGCAAAATAACTATGAAGGGTATGCTGTATGCTTCTACTAGCCTTAAACGTGTGGGGAAACAAACACAAAGAACGTGTGAACAACAGTGAACTTAATAGGTTATTCACACTTTTCTCACGCTTGGTTATATCCTGGATCAGAAATGATCAATAGTTTTTTTAGGCCACCAACAAGTGTCACAAATGCGAGGGTATACCAAATAACACCTCCCAAAGGTTTACTAATACTATTACTAAATCCATATTTTCCCTGTACTGCTATTTTCTGATAGTGTAACATATTTTATATACAATATACGGGACTTATCATTTAAATACAGGACCAAACATCTCAGTGAAAACTTAAACTGGTTATATGTTTATTAAACAGCCAGATTCTGCTTGTGGGACGTCTTATGAAAAATATAGTGTAGCTCTGTTTTATTCCTCTACATCCGCATGTACAAGCACATGCTTTCGTGAACACCTAGTGTTTAGGGTAAATGTAAGTGCAACATGGGATATACATACAGCCTACAGTACTGAATACCAGCTTTGACTTCTTATAAATTCGAATAGTTCTCTTTGTTTAGATGAGGAAAGGGATCAGGGGAAGAGAAGGAAGAAGAAAGTAAGAAAACTTGAAAAAAGAAGAAGAAGAAGAAAAAGAAGAAGAAGAAGAAGAAGAAGAAGAAGAAGAAGAAGAAGAAGAAGAAGAAGAAGATGAGGAGGAGGAGGAGGGTGAGGGGAGGAGGAGGGGAGGAGGAGAAGAAGAAGAAAGAAAGAGCATTCATAAATAAAATGGAAACCAGAATATTTTACCACTGTGTGAGAAGTGAAGAAGAAATAAGAAATTATAGCGGTGTGGACTTATGTGGTCAAGCGGAGCGCTGGTGAGTCAAAGATAGTTATCTGGGTTTTCGAATCGAAGCCCTGGCTATCGTTCTGAGTCATGTTTAATTTCCTGTCGCCCTGGCACATAATTAAGAGTCCATATTAACCCCTGTGTTTTACTCCCAAACCTTAAATCCCTTGATGACTATGAAGGGGAACCCAAACAAAATGGGACTGGTCAAATTTTGTGCGCATAAAAATGTCTACCTATTTAATGTCGCATTTTTGGAAAGAGTAAAAATTCGCTTTTATTTCGCTAAAGAATCATCAAAATTAACACAAACGTTATATGTCAGTCCAATTAAAAAAAACTGTTTTTGGGTAGTGACCCTTTGTACGACAATAAACTCCCAATTTTTAACTACAGGAAAAAATGGCCATTCACGAAAATTTAGTGTGGCGATTGGCAGAGACGTAACCTAAAACTACGAAAATGAAGTTCAGGGGCTTCCTACCCATTGTCTAAAGCGATTCAAATATGAACTAAAATAACAAGTGAGGATATACACCAGCTTTGTCTGTCCACACTGACTGTTATAAAGACAATATACCGTAAGAGTTCAAACACTCGTGCAGCTTCACTTCCACAAATAATTATGTCTGGCAATGTGCCGTGCTGAACTGTTGCGTCTCCCAATCAAGACTTCTAGTTAGTGCTTTCATGAACTCGTATTTAGCACACATGTAGTAAAATAAAGTTCCCATACTCGAGACGAGCGTAAGGGAACAAGGAGCAGGGTCCTTATGCAGTTACATCTGCACAACCAAGACAGTTTATTACAAAAATTAGGATTTGCTCACAACTCGTTACACCGACATTCGACACACGGTAAAGTCAAGGAAAACGGTGAGAAAACAACTGCTGCTGCTGCAATGCCATAATCCCGAATCTACTGTGCTTGATTATAAAGACTATGAACAATTAAATCAAACTTGGTTGTAATGTATGATGATGTTTGCACTTTTTTTGAAGCTATGATAATTTTACACGACCCTTTTTGTGATATAATTCTTAAAAAGCTCAACCGGCTTGCACACAAACGTAAATTTATGAATGACGATATGTAACAACTAAACGTGTATATAAAGCGCTTGCTAAAGGGCTCAATTTATTTAACGCCTCATATTGTGAATTCTTGGGAAAATACAAAGCAACAAAAGGTTTCAGCCTCGCTTAGAAATGGGTTTTCTAGGTATAATTTTTACGAAAACATTGGGAATCTGCCATAACTATGTAACGGCAGTAAGGCGGCGAGACCCACGATAGCTTATTGATTTTGCTGCTATATTTACAGATAAAAATAAAACCAAGGGTCAACTATCATTTGGCTCACGGGCGAACTTTTTAAAGCATTTGAGGATGGGAAAATTTCACCTTAAAATGGCCACAACTAAATGAGAAATTATACAATATCATACCACGTGATAAACAAGAAAATGGGTATGCATACATGATTGATAAAAGACAAAGTAACAGAGCTGCCGACCTTTTAGAATTGGTAAAAAATACAGCGGAATCCTGATAACGTCAACACCTCAGGACCAAAAAAATGTGTTGACTTCAAACAAGAGTTGACTTTAACCATCACAAAGATATAAAGAAATACAAAATGGGACTGCAAAACAGAGTTGACTTTAAACAAGAGTTTCCCTTAAAGGTGTTGAGTTTAAGTGGATTCCACTGTATCTGGATTACAATGTGTATTGTGAGTAAGATAACACCCCATTCATTGAAAAGAAAAGAGACATAATTTATTGGCTTTTAAGTGCTTTGTACCATAAAAAAGGCAAACAAAGGTACGAGGTCATTAATACTAAAAAAAAAAAGTTACACTTTTTAACCACTTTGGGTGGATTTTAATAAGTCTTGTAACTGTGTCAAATATGTGTGGTTTTCTTAAGCTGAATGCTGATTTGTGTGTGTGTGTGTTTGTAAAAAAAATGTGTACCAGGTGTTAAGGTTGAAGGCTTGAGTTAACTGTGCCCGTATTATTCTTTTATTCAAACATTCAAAAGTTCATGTTGACTAGCAGAACAAGCTTACTGAGACAAAACTTTCGAGTAATGTGAACGAGCATTATTCGATTGTAATACAGTCGAATTTGGTTATTACGAAATCAATGGGACTGGGCTATAATTTCGTTATAACCAAGGTTTCGCTACACCAAAGCTCATTATCCTGTTTTAGTAAAGAAAAAATGCAAGTAATGAGGAAGATTTCGTGTCGAACTTCAAAGACTGGTGCGTCTACTTAAAAGCGCATCCCTGACACGCTGCAAACCTAAGCTGCCCTCTACCTGTATCACAAACAATAGGCCTGGCCCAGCTACGCTCCCTTGGGTATCACTTGTGCGATTCAACTTGGCACAATTTGGCAAAATTGTTATGTTCTTGGGTTAGATTTTAATGCCCACAGCTTCGTTACATCCGAGGTCTGAGCAGGCCCTTGTTAGTTAAGGCAGGGGTTCAAATACTATTATTTAATAAGGATAAAAGGCGTTCCTGTAAGTTCCTTCTTAACGGCCAAGGTTTCGTAACGGCCGAAGTTGTTACAATCAAGGCCCTATGTAGTACTATTTTTACTCAAAATATCAGCGTCTGGGATTATCAATCGGGCAAAATGGCAGATTGGGCTTGAGAAGAGTTTTTTAAAAAGAAAAAAAGAAAAGAAAAGACACCTTCTAGATTGCTAAGATTCTCCTTAAGAAAAAGTATTGGCACAAGGATAAAAGCAAATTTAATATGACTGCTCGTCTAAAAAATGACTAATTACAGAAGCAAAAGAAACGAGATAACACAAAAAGGCAAATATATGAAACCAAGCGTCATGAAAACGGAACTTTGTCTCGGCATGGAATAGTTAAATAGAATTTTGGGGGCCATATTGTTACAAACGGAAGCTAGTTAAAATAACATTTATTACTTAAACTGTTCACCTGAGGGTAGGCATAGGGGTGGACAAAAAAGTAAGTTTCAAATATCAATAGCGTACGGTTGTAACCCGCTGGGAAAAATATGCCCGGGACAAACCAAGTGCAGTATCTGCAGTGTAAACCATATGAGAGATACTGCACCTGGTTTGTCCTTGGCAGAAATATGTGAGGGTCCCTATGTTATCTCAATATGTGCCGCCAATAAAACAACTGCTTCATATATTGCATGTACGGCATAAAAATGGTACCAAAATCTTATTATTAAGAACAGTGGCATTTCCTGCCGTATAACTTATAACATTAAAAACCCATCACGTCGAAGTCATTCTTGGTTTCCCCAGAATACACAAGATTACGCAAACGGTTAATCTCGTCTTGGACAATGAACACCAAAAGATTCGCGCGAAGTTCGGTGGGTTCCATGCGCTGAATGCAAGCGAAGACTAGGGAATCCGTTTTGACAGGTTCGCACACAGATCTGTAGCACATAAAGGCATACCCAGCGAATATCTATTTATTGAATTTTAACTCAGCACTCAGCGGAGGTTTCACTACATTATGATTAATCTATTAAGGCTTTGCTGAAAACATCAGTCGCCTGCTCTTGGACAGTTAGCATCCAGTAAAAATGGCGCAAAGGAGACATTAAATAAAAAAACCCCGAACCAAACAGCAATAAGAAGTTGAATAAACTGTCGATTAGAACTATTTTGGTCACACCACCTTCTCCTCTCCCACTGACCT
>BMAT01005794.1:148628-164266 GCA_019649035.1 Elysia marginata | reverse complement strand
CAATATCTCCAGAACTATTCTACCCATATGCATCGTTCTTAGTGGTGTTACACAAGTGTCTCTTTATTTTACATCTATAAGTATAACGCGGTCCATTTTTTGTGTTTCTACCACAAAGTCTGTGAAAATTATAGATAGTTTAATAAATATACCGTTATGTTCATAGTTTTTACCTGCAATCAATACTCGTTGGATTTAATTTTGAATTACTTAAAACCCTATATATCGTTTTTCTCTTTAAAAGTCTAACTATAAAGAAAAAAGCTGTAAATTGAAGTGGTGTGAATTTCGTTATGGTTAATGTGTTAATTGTGCGTTAATTCCTTTGTTTTTTGTCTTATCGAAATAACATTCATCAACCTGACTAAAACTTTCAGTGCAGTTAACTAAGTTATATCTCACACAAAACAAACAAACTGTAGCTCTATACCAGATGTATACAAAAAACAGTAAACGCCTAAAGTGCATTTTGCAGTAGGTTTCCACTCGAAGTCATTCAAAAGCAGCACATTGTAGAAAAACACTGCATTCCATGCATTTGAAAATATAAGTTGTGATTGGACCTTCTTGGTGAGCAAGGCATGACACAGAAAACAGCCACCAACTGATAGTTATAGTAAACATTGAAAAAATAGACAGCACAAGGATTCGCAAACGAACTACAGAAAGTTTATTACTTTTTAACTGCACACCTTCTTCAAATTGCCCCTGCCCTGGGACATTAAAACTAAACTGTGATAGTTATGTTTATTGTGAATATTTATTTAGTTCAATTTCTTCTTCAAAGGTCAATACTTTATTTTAAAAAAACTGTCGTATAGTGTGTAAATAGATAATCACATATAGCTAGAAGAGCATTTTATTTTTCAACAGCAGTACAATTGTTCTTTGGATACAAAATTGGGATTTCCATATCCTCAATCTTGCAACACAAGTACCGATAATTCTAATTATAAGCTCAGTATAAACATGGTTTGCCCACGGAAGTTAGAGAGCAATAACCGCAAATCGGCAGGAATTACGAATATAATCAACTCTGTAGCAAAAACTAGCTCATCAACCACCATGAAATTTGGTGAGTACATGTAATGATACTTGATCTTGTTTGTATAAAAAAAAACTTAAAAATTGAAATATACATTTTCATTTTATTGTTAAAAACAACATTTCCTCTCTTGCTGTTTTGCACAGCTAAAAACGATCTTTTCATAGTCCAATGTAAAAAAAAAGTATACATGCTACAGTTTAATTTCTTGGTTTCATATTTTCCTTGTCTTCTGTCCTTTTTACAAGAGAACTAACTTGGTTAGTATCTGTTTTCATTTTGTTGAGGCGCTTGATAAAAACAAGCCCTATAGATGTAAATAAACCCAACATGCGATGAGCCCGCCCGGTCAACCTGACCTGACCTCTGGTTGACCGGGTCGGGTGTGGGCCTACCAGAATTAAAGTAGCGCTGCCTGTACGCTGTGGGAAATCCCTCTGAATTAAGCGACTAGAGTGCAGTAATGGCTCTTTTGGCTGCTTTGATCAACTCCTCTTGGTCAGAATTTTTCACGCTACGTGCCAGAATTATTTTTTTTGCGTTTCAACAAAGTTATCAATTTTATTTTACCATTTATACGAATATTCTCAGCACTGTCCATCTCTCGTTTATAGCCAAAACTTCCAGCATTTTTCAAAGTTTGCACACTGTTTGGTTCATCTTGGTTAAGAAGGAAACAAAAAATATATCAACCTTTGGTAAACGCTGTGAGTGTCCTTGCGGTACAGAGAGAGTTAGCCATGCTGACACAGTGACAGCGTTTTCATGGTCAAGAAAAATTAAAAGGCAGCCATACACTGATACAGCAAGTTTCAAAACAATTAAGCAATAAACAACAGGGGAGGTCTTAGTCACTCTTACTGAGGAGATCTTAGATTTTTAAATTCTTATCTTAATTGAAAATAATTCACATTTTGGAAAAAAAATGCAGTTGAAGTAAAAAAAAAATAAAAGGATTTTCAGTGGTGCCACCCTAAGCCTAAATTTCATGGTAACAAATTCTCTGATTTTTTGGAAATAAAGGAACCTGAGCAATCATGCAATGGAATCCATTATCTTAGACACCACAGACATTAGACAAATCCAAATGAATCTGAGTAGTTTACAATGAAGTTTTCAATAGTGGCACCTCAGTGTGGAAATCCTGCCAAAAAATAGTGGAAATATGTCTAATAAAGTTTTAGACTGATACGCTGATAGACATTCTGGTAGATTTACGTTGTAACATAGTGAAACTTAACTTAAGCACCCCCTTTTCCCATTCAAAAGTAATGAGAAGATATATTATACATAGATTATATGTCTCAGAGTGAAAACATGGTAACGATGGTTTATTATGATTTATTTCTTATCTAGAATTGTTAATTCTTTAGTTAAAAGTTGTTTTTTAGTCATTTCTTTATTTCAAAATTTAAAAAAAAATCTTTTTAAGGAATGCATTTTATAAATGATCCTGGGTTTGGGCTCACCTTGTTATTTTGTGCTAATGTCGTCAGAATGATATAGTTTTGTGAGAATGCACAATAAGTAGATTATGTTCTCTGCACCTATCTACTTGAAGGAGCTAAATGATTTTCCCATTGACATCCCTTTTAAGAGAAACAGATAATCATAGGAATCTGAACTTTTGCTATAGGATCTCCTCTTTGACTGGAGAGGTGCTCTAATTTTAAATTTATCTTAACAGTTAACTTGGACTCACTATGTTCAGTTACATAGTTGTTTTTTTTAGTACTTAGCATGACATTAGATGCTTTTTAAATTCTTGCTGCAATTGAAATACTCTTTCAAAGGAGCATTCATGATTCAACTTTTTTTAACAAACTGATTTCATCACAAACGGAGGGGGGGGGGGGGGGTGTCTTGTTTGCTAGATTACCTCTTATCATGACCAAGCCTGAATTATGTGAATAGTATGGAAGACAATTTTGTGTTGGATTTAAACTTTTCCTGTAGGTTTTCATACACATATATATTCTAAGATAATGATCTTATTTTTTTTTTATGTACGCAGATTTTGAGTAAAAAATGTACATCTCACATCTCACAGCCTTATGTTTTGCTATTGATGTACCAAAAAATTTTCCAGGACAAATAGAGTATCATGATTGATATTCGTGCTTCGACTAGGAGGATATGGAGATGGAATTGCATATGAAATGCAGGTCGTTGTAAGACTGTTGAAAAGGTGAACACCATGCTCTGTGGGGTTTTTTTTTGTGTTTAAACTATAAAAATGTATAATTTTTATTAAAAAAAACTTTTTGGTAGCTTTACTTTTTGAAAGATCTTATTTTATTTATTCTGGAACTACCTGAAAGCTTATGTTTCATTATTATTATGATTCTTGGATTGTTTTCTTTTACAAGATGAAAAAAAAATTTAGCAGATGCTTCTTAATTATAACTTCTCTTTTACAGAATGTTAACTTCATAATTCAACCTCATACATAGGTTATAAAGTACTCTTAGTCTTTATGTTTTTCTTCAGGCATTTTACATACTGACTTGGTTATTTTTGGTTTGATCCTGACTCAGGGCAAATCTGTATTTGCTCCCCCATGCCCATGCGGCACCAATTCTGCTGTGGACAAATCAAGCACAGTATCTCTCATATAGTTTACACTGCAGACACTGCATTTGATTTGTCCCAGGCAGAATTATGAAGCTAGGTCTCTTATGACAAGGCAAAGGCAAAGGTGGCCTACTACGTCACTGTGCTGTATGCCAAGAATAATAAGGGTCGCCCTACTGCTTGTCCCATATTGAGTATAGGGCTAAATTTTTATCTGGCAACAGGTGGACAGCTAAAGCTAGTACATTGTACATTTAAAAGAATTTTAAGTTCAGTTTCTTTATTTGATTTTTAAAGACTTTGATTTTACATTTTCAATTTTTTACTTAGCTGAGGCCAGAGGGTATCTCAAATCATGGCCCTTGCTAAAAATTGCAATTATGTCTGATGGATATTTTTTAAAAAAAGCAACAAAAGAAAAACTGACAGTTTTGAAAATTATTTTGGTTTAATAAACAGATTTTAGTTAAGTCAGGGTACTTTTTAGAAGAATCTGAAAAGAGTCATTTTGACTCTAAAAACTATTATGGTTCAAAGCATTATTTTGTTTATACAACTTTGGTCCAAAGGGATTCCAATTAAATATTAACGTGAAAAGTCTTACTTAAATACTGACCCTCATATGAATACATTTTAACAAGTTCATGTCTCTGATAGTACTTCCTTACCAGATCATTTTTTCTCATTCAGGTCTTTTGGGTGGGTGATGGAGCCGGAAAGAGTAATCTATCGTCTCATCCTGTTTGTGATGCTATTTGGCACCGTATATTATTGCTATTGCATGTATTGTAAGTATTATTCAAGAACTGTGTTACTGTAAATAACAATTAGACTTCTTTAGAGGGAAGTCTAACATGCCTCCAAAAATTTGTTTGGCACCACTGTTAATCTTAAATGAGTAAGGTTACAATTGTAATTAATATCCAAGGAATTTTTAGTATTTGCAGCATCTTTGAACAAAATTTTGGTGATTGCAGAAGTTGGAAGAACTACTGTAAGAACACTGTAAGATCCAATAATGGGAAAATAACAAAATATAAAAACTTAATGTGAGAGAAGAAATTCACTGTGTTGATTTATTTCTTTGTTAATTATTTTTTTTTTTTACCTTTTTTCCAATATATTGAATTTTTTTATCTCTGACATATGTATGATCCATATACTGTTTATCCAAAGCAATATTCCCTACATGGATTAATAAAGTTCATTTTATCTTACCCTATCATTTCTCCCCAGATGCCAACCTCAGACTACAAATTAACAGGTGGAATGAAAGGCCTTCAAAGGTAATACTGTTCGCACACAATTTATGTTCATATTTTAAATTAAAACTCGCATAGTTTTGTAGTGTTTTATTTATGATTCAAAATTTTTTTAGTAACATTACATGAATATTATCACATAAAATGATAAATTTTCCAAATATGACTGTTTGGACAAAAATTATAAGCTAAACAGGCTATCCATAACCATTAACTTTTTACTGATTTGAATCTTGCCTTGATCAAATAATAAAAGCTGCAAATGATGATGGACATTAACATGTAAAAATGTTCAGCGAGGATCGTAAATGTGTACTAATAATAATTAAAATACTTTTTTTTTCTTCCTCAATTTCAAGTAAGCACTAACGTACTTTACTAACAGCTGGATTAATTTGTGCTGAAAGGAAAATCCCTCTTTGGTAAAAGATGCAATCTAACAAACATTGCATATGGTATATATTTAGGCATGAGAAATATTTGAATTTTGTAGTTCTTTATATTTCTTTGATTTGGTTGTATTGTTAAAACCAATTCGAACAAGAAGTATTAAACTCATTAGTATTAACCAATTTGGCTATCGACAAGATACAAAGTCACAAGAGGTAGTGGCCTTAAAAAAATGATAGGCTTTGTTAATGATGTTAAGAGCCATTGTTACAATTACAAAGTATGAGAAAAGAAAGATATAAGAAAGGCACTGTGAGTGAGCATGAAAGAAGTTTATGTGTGTGTTTTTGGGGAGGGAGGGGGTAGGGGGCGGTTATGAATTCTTCTTCTTGGCCCATCAGCAACCTGGGAAGTACAGGCCACTAACAAAGATCTTCCACGGCATCCTGTATTGTACCATTTCTTCCAGTTCTTCCCTTGTCTTCTTGGTAGTTACCATGTCAGCCTATATTGCCATCCTCTATCCCCTCTTCCCCAGGCTCTTCAACCCCAGAGGTTCCAAGACAGTGCTAATGATTGAAAAATTTAAAGGTTTGAAATAAGCAGTGGAGAGAAGTAGGCTTTTAGTGGAAATGCCTGAAATGTCTAAAGGCAAACATTTCGGGCATTTTCACCGAAAGCCTTCTTCTCCAAAGGCAGACATTTTGGGCATTTCCACTAAAAGACTTCTTTTCTCCATCGCTAATTTCATACTTTTAAAATCTTTCAATCATTGATTGCGCAGTGGCTGCCTCCACACTATCTTTTTCTTGTTAATATGTGCAGCCTTCGTTTCCTCAGAGTGTGACCAGTTCATCCCCACTTTCTGTTCCTTATCTCCACTTCCATTGACTGTTGTTTTGTGATTATGTCATGCCAGTGCATGCTTATTTTTTATCTCCTACATCTGGAGTTTCTGTGGTCTTCTTGGTGTACCATGTCTCTGATCCATAGAGTAAAACTTCCTATTTGAGTAATAGATCCTTATCTTTGTCTTTTCCTTGATGGTCTTTATCCATGCCCTTCACCCTTGGTAGGGTATGGACCACTTCTGTCTTAAGCAAGCTTTCCCAGCTGAGCTGAACCATTTTGGTCATCCTACTGGACCATAATTCTTCAGCCCCAAGAGGGCTTGGCAGGCTAGTTGCATCTGTTTTTTTAGATCTACCTCTTTGTTGATAGTGCTTGCAAGTTGGGCGGAACAACCTCCACTAATTTAAGATGGTAGCCTCTTATTTATTTGTTTGGAAATCTTTTTTACAGACAAAATTTCATGTGTGATTTTAGATAAAGCTAATCTGTATCTTGTGGGTAGCAAGACAGCCTTAAAACAGGCAAAACTAATTACATTAGTCTTTGTGATTAACCCTATGAACCCTGAGCTCCCCAGCCCCGAAATTCCCCATCCCTGGCTACCCAGGCTAAAATTGGGTATTTATCGAGATCTATGTGTACTACAATTTTATGAACCATGCAAACAACTCATAATTGGTATACCGGTGTCTAGGGTATTTGACACGGGAAAACTTCAACGGTGTACCAGTGAGTAGGGTATTTGACACAGAAAAACTTCACCGTTGTACCGGTTCATAGGGTTAAGATACACTGTAAAATGCTAACTTGTTACTCATCAATTGTTTATAGTGAAGTATGATTTTAAAAACGAGTCTTTAGGAAATTAATTTGATAAGCCAATACTCTGCATTTGAAAACCTTGTTTAAAGGTATGCATTTTGGCCTTTTACCAAGTCCTGGGCAATGAGTGAGTTGTTAGGTCATGCATCTTTTTTTTTCTTATCTGGTTTGACATTGAGCTTAAGGATTCCTCCCACCCTAGGGTCTCAACATATGAATCACAGATGCAAGTTTTAGACTTCAGCAGAAATTTAAATTCTTAAAAGATTTCGTGCATCTTTCTCCAACCCAAAATCAGGAAAGGCATTAAAATTTTTAAAAAATGCAAAAGTTAAAGAAAGCCTGCAAAGTGTAGATTCACACTTCTCTGGCTATGAGTTTTCCATTATGAATTCTGAGACAGATTATTGTATAATAGAGAAGCAAACATATCTTTCAGGTTGTATAAAAAATTTCTATCTCAACCCCCCCAAAAAAAAAAGTGTAGTCAAATTGTTGTTAATATATCCTCGTATAATTTTGTAGCAATCATATCATTGGTTCATTTTTAGGGTAATTTGTTTAGTACTGGTACGAGGCATCACGCTCTTGAAAATTTGTTATCCTTTTTGTGTCTTTGTAGTTCTTTAGAACAAAAAAAAATTCGAAAGATTTAAAATTTTGATTGGAAATTGAACTCTATTTATTCCCAGAAAATTGACCATCTATACAGTTCGGATCCAGTGCTGAAAGCCATTCATGAAAGAATGCTGACAAAATCAAAATTCATGACATCTGAGGTAACCTTGGTAACAGCCTACTTTAACCTTGGGAAGCTCAACAAGGGCAGAAAATTTGGCATTGGGCCAGGCTATACACCAGAAAAATACAAGAGGTGGATGTCTGTGTTTGGGCGACTCGATAATCCTCTGGTTGTGTTTACAGACTCACATGATATTGCAGACATGTTTTATGAGATGAGAGCTCACTTTGGGGACGAAAGGACTAGGATCATAAAAATGAACCGAACTGATCTCTATTCATTTTCATTAGCCCCAAGAATAAAAGAAGTTTTTTCTCAGCCTGGATATCCAGCTTATGACCCTAATACAGTGAATGAAAATTATTCTTGTGTGATGCACGCCAAGTTTGAGCTGGTGGCAAAGGTCATCAAAGAAGAGCTGTTTAATACCCGCTATGTCAGTTGGTTAGACATAGGTTTGTTCCGTGCGGTTGTAGATGAACAGTATATATTTCCGGTGCGTCTGCCCCATGGATTTGATCCAGATAAAGTGTCGTACAGTGGGCAGACCGTCTTTGACTCATCTTTGTCCCCTTACCAAATCATCGTTGAGGACAAAGCTTGGGTCGGGGGAGCAATGTTTCTTGGCCGACCGGAGGTCCTGTATGTCTACACCCAAGACTACTTGCGTGCTGTAGAGAAACTGTTAGACGAAGGCATGATGAGCACTGATCAACAAGTGATCTATATTATGTATCAGCCGATATTTCCTGTGAAGCCACGGGTCGAGATTCAGACATACACAACTTTTTCTACTGATGACTGGTTCTACCTTGGCTACAGCATCAAAGAATCATGGGACTACCATTTACGAAAGGCGGTCTCCATGCTCAAATTTTTGCAATATATTCTGTGATTGTTAAAATATTACAAGTTAACTTGTGTTTTGAATTGTTTTTGCAATTCGCATGGGCTATTCCATCTAAAATCAAACTAAGTAATTTTTATTGCTCATATATTATGGCGAGATGTTAAGTTGAAAACTAAAAGTAAGGTCTCATTGATCTGTTTCTCTTATCAAAGCAATATTATTACTACATTGTGATGAAGGATGCCATTTAAGTGTATTTTCAAGTACAGTATGGTATTACCCGTGCGCTCTTGATTAATACTTAAGAACTGTACTAACTGCAGACAACAGAGATGGGGAAATATTTAAGTTTCAAATTTTGATATTGTCTGCACTTTTTATTGTGGTAATGTTGAAAAAAGTGTTATTGGAAAATAGTTGCTTGGTTTTTATCACCTTTTCTTTATAGGCTTCTCTTTGTTTTATATCTGTATGCAAAACTATTATTTATTGTGCAAAAAGTCATTTGTTAATGATATTTCAGTATTATTTGTAAAATAAAGAAGTTGTCCTTTCTTTTTTTCCTAAATACAATTTCATGTTCTTGTACACAACCAGGACTGGTCGTATTTTGATAAAATGTTGTGGATTTACTTTCTTATCAATTCAAGTTCTTGTTATACACGTTTTATCTAATGTCAAATAATACACTCCTATCAAGTTTGTGGAATACAAGCCTGCATGTTGCAAATCCTCAAGTCTCAGCATTTTTTCTTTTTGCTTTTACTTTTTATGTCAAGCTAAAAAAAATCACAGTTGGGTGATGCATTGTGCTCTGAATAACTTTTCTTTTCATATAAATTTACAGACAACTAAGACCCACTTTGTAATCAAATCATAAAGCCTAATTGAACTGTAAAGGGAACAACTTATTTTGTCCAAGGACATTTTTTGAGATGTATTAATAATCTATAAATAACATGATTATGTCCGTCTCTTTATATGCTTCGTCAGCTGCAGACAATCTTGTGTAAGTTGTTTGGATTACTTTGTTTGATGGCCATTTACTGGGAGTTCTGAGGGTTATCTTCACACACAGGGAGAAAGTTCTGCTGATTCAGCCCTGCTTCCCCCGCAATTACAGGACTCCCAAATTACAGACTATCCCTGTCTTGATGATCCATATACAGGTGTCCATGAGAGCTGAGACCAGGCAGGATTACAATATCAATTCCCTGCCACTGCTTGGTATCTACATGCAAAATAAGATGTGCATGTACCCAGGGGGGTAAAGGATTGCAATAACAGATAGACCCAAATCATGAAAAATGGCAAAGAAAACTATTTACCAACCACAGAAAGGTGTGGATGAACATGTGGGCAATGGGTCATACCAGCAGAGAATTGTGTACAAATATGTGAACACATTGAAAACTAAATGATAAAATTCGGTTTGTCTCAGGATTCAACATGTACCATTGAACCATCCTTCGCATCGAACCAACCAGCCAATTTGTCCCATGTGCATCACTCAGTTTAAAACAACAGAATATCTAATGCCACACTGCATAAACCTTAGCAATCTGAGGCAGCGTCCTCTCCCTTCATCACCCTTTACTCAACAACTGCCCAACTGAGGAACTTCTAAAAATCTGGCAATGGGCCAAAGTGCTAACACTCACAGGCCGCTGGATTTAAATAAGAAGATTTCAGGGTTTTGTACTAGTCAAGGAGTGTAGTGAAAACAAATTGTAGAGCATTCGAGTGTACATCTTCAGGGATAAAATTGTTGTACTTCAATAAATATATCTAGGTAATTTACCTACAATGGTGGAATTTATCAAATGCCTTGTGATGTGTTTCTGATAATATTTATTTCATGTAAAAAAATTTTTTTGTAACAATGCAACTTTCTAGATACGGTATTCCTAAGGACCTATAACTCTGCCATAACTCACCTTTTCCGGATGTTTTTTGTATCATATCATAGATTAAAATGTACTGGTATTTGTTTCATGCATTCCATTCCATTGTGTTTATGAAGTTTGAATGCATGATCTTTTTTATGTGCTATTCTCTAAAGTGACCATGCTATCATTTTTATCATTTTAGAAAATCAAACTACTCTGATCTTGATATGATAATGCATTTTTCCTCACATTTTGCACTTTTGCACTTTAGCAAGGTTGCAATGGCCTTATTCTGAGATACTTTCACGTTTCACATGAAATAAGAAGAAGAAGAAAGAAAAAAGCAAACAAAAAATGGAGTGTAAAAAGATGGCTTTTCACTATGTGTCTTCAAACATTGTGCCGAGGTTCAAAATAATATTACACATTTTTATTTTTGCTGAACAAACAAAGAACATGTAATAGGTGATTAATGACAGAATCAGCAAAACCTTTGTTCAATATAATCCAAACATCTTTTTGAGATGTCAAGATGTACACACCCAACAAAGCAAAGCAATAATGACTGCAGGTAGAGGATGCTTTTTTTATTGAATCAAGCTATGACCTGGGTTGCTCAGATCAGATGACAATATTTTGATGGGATTGTTACATTGTGAAATGTCAGCTCAGACTTCCGCCCCAAGTAAACATTCTTTCCAACATATTATTAGTAGCATAGACTTTTTTTCCTTGTTTTATTTTGTTATTGTTTTGTTTTACAAATAGATTGATTGCATCTGTAACGCCGTCTATGTTGACAGACCTTATGAACTAACGACCAGTTGTCTATTTAGCAGTATGATTCTATTAATGACTGCAACTTAGCTTTACCTCTCCATGTAACGACCGCAACTAATCAAGCAGCTAAACCCTCTCATAGAAATGGACCACAACTAAACAAAGCTTGAGGGAGGAGGGGCTTGCTTTTGCCCTGCCTTGTCACCACCTACGCGCGCATTAGTTTAGCGTCACTGTTCATCTTGTCGCTGCAGGCCATTTTTTTTAGGTTTTCATCAGAGAAGATAAGTATTATGAGCGTTAAGTAAGGAGGTGTGAGGGACAGAGAGGAAGGAGCAGGTTGGAGTTCTGGACTGGGCGGCTAATTGGTTTTTGCTCAGTCAAGAGTGGTAGTATTGGAGAGGTTTTTTAAAAGGGATTGGACAAACAATGTCACCAGTCGCATTGGTAAGGTGGTCACCCTGCGGAGAAAAAACAGAAAAAATGCGAGAGAGTCATAGAAAAGTGGTTGTCAATACAGGTGGTCTCCTCAGACAGGTGGTTAGCAATGCAGGTTTAACTGTAATTATATTTTATTTGTCTTCTTTTCCTAGGTTGAATTGTGTTGGGTAAAAAATACAACACTAACGCTGCTTATAAAAAGAATGACGAGAACCAACATATTCCATATATATGTATGTGGTATCACTCAGTTTAAACATGGAGGCTCATACATTAAAACTAATTCAAGGATTTATTTAGGTGTATTGCTATCTGATTGTTGGCTTTCGGAAGCTAAGCTAAGTTGCTTAATTTTTTGTTTCTCTAAGAGGGTGTTTTTTGTTTCAACTTTAAGGCATTCTTCTATATTGTAAGTGGTAATTTA
The DNA here is from genome assembly GCA_019649035.1 of Elysia marginata. NCBI lineage: Eukaryota > Metazoa > Mollusca > Gastropoda > Plakobranchidae > Elysia > Elysia marginata. Next base: position 152,195 of record BMAT01005794.1, on the reverse strand, counting down.
TCAAATATTGCTTGTTTGAACTTGCTAAATCGCCCTACCTCTTTTAGATTTTTGCATCATATACTTTGACATGCATCTAGACAGATCTGACAAACATCTTTAACTTTGTAGCCTGACATGATATTAATATAATACATAAAGCTATCCTTGTACGTCGAATAGTTTATGTGATGAGTTTATAGGTTGTTGCAAAATCGCGTTGGTTACTTTCTCACTGTGTACCATTGGGACAACTGTTCGAATGATAACATTAGTGGTAACTAGATGGAAACCATCAGTATGAATATAGTTCTGTTTTGACTATGGTCATTAAATGGGAATATTGAGACATTGTCTTTTTTTCTTTTGCTCTCATTACATTATGTGTTTAAGTTATTCACAAATGAAAATTTTTAGTCTCCCTGTGGGTTTTTTTTTAACATAAGAGTAAGATGAGTTTGAAATCAGTTTTCTTTTCAGAAGCTGGAATCTAGTGCAAGTTTTTATAATTGTATCTCAACAACAGTATTAGCTCTTCTCTCATCTTATAATATGTATATAATATATATTTTTTTAATAAGACTAAGAGAATTTATTGTTATAATAATCCAAAGTGGTTGTTTTTTTTTTACATTGTTCTTATTTTGGATTATAAAGGAAAATAACTTGATATTTTAAAAAAATTTGTTGAAAATCAAAATGGATAGGCCCTACTTACCCTTTTTTTTTGGTTGAAAGTTTATAACTTTGTTTGTGTTTGTGGTCTTCTTTATTGTTTTAGTTTTTTTTTTCAATTTTGAAAACGTTGGAAATGTAAGCCATCCTTATTTTTTTTGTCATAATATTTATAGCAGAACAAACATTTAGACAAAGTAGCATTGTTCACTAAATAGGAGAAGTAGGGATGACAAGTATTATGATAAAAAATAGATTTGTTTATGGGTTGCTAAGAACTAAAAAAAAAGCAGCAACGGATTAGTATCTAATAGAACTGTTTAATACTATTTCTTATGTATATTTGGAATTTAATTACTTTCTATTTTGTTTAATGTATTTGTCGTCTCTTGAAATCAAAAGTGGCTAAATGATAAAAAAAACTCTTTGCTGAACCAAATGGAAATAGCCAGTAATTGCAAAGCCCTTCTTCTCTTAGTCTTTGTATTGTTTCTTGTATTTTGACCTTGAATTTGAAAATAGCCTTTCCAGATCTATAAAAGTATACTGTACTCCAATCACAACCTTGTGATTACACGGCCAAGCTTAGGTTAGGCCTTAAGACTAAGCTGAAAGAACAATGATCATTTATCTAATGGGCACTCTCGCTTTTACCTGTTGACAGCTGGGTAGCGAAGCTCAGATCACCAATTGTGGATGCAACTGCTAGTGCCAAAGTTTTTGTGTATATGTCTGGGTGTGAGGCCATGCAATAATACCAATCAACTTAGGGATAGAGACATACATGAAGAGGTGTTGGGATTCTGATGGACTAGGCATATGGATGAAAAGAGAGAAAGAGAGGGAGAGGAGGGTGGCAGATAGTGCCAAGATCACCCATAGACTCAGGTACAAAAAGTTGTCGATGACCAGTTTTCTACACTTATGTCTTTTGTAGTTCTGCACTGACACTGAACTAAGCTTCGCTCCATAATCATACCCAACTTAACAAATCTGCCAAACCATCTGAAACTGCAGGGCTCAATGTTTACATAGAATCCTGTATATATGTTGTTAACTAAGGCAAGTACGGAAGGACAGCACCAAATGAAATCAAGATGAAAATTATACCTATATCTACAGCTACATGTAATTGTAAGAAAAAAAATCTAGGAAGGTAAATTCAATTGAACTGGTCATACCTTTAGGGGCAGTTATTAGGGAGCATGGCTTTACATACCACCTGTACGCAGACGACACCCAGTTGTACGATGGAATGGCACCTACTACCTCGGCGGAGGGTTATCGATCAGATACCCAAATGGGGAAAAAGAAAGCATGAGCATCGCGGCAGGAAGACATGGCAGCAGTTTCAGAGCAGAAGCAATGGCACTGATGACAGCACTAAGATGGCTTGATGAGGGGAAAAAGTGCGGTAACCTGCTCATTCTAACAGTAACAAACTCACAAGCCCTGGTCCGCAAACTAGAAGGAGGCGCGGAAAAAAGCATAAGTGAGCTGGAAAATGAGACCTGGAGGCTTATATACAGAGTGGCAAGGAGGGACAACACACGACTACACATTCAGTGGAAACCAGGCCACTGTGGAGTGGACGGCAATGAGGAGGCCGACCGTCTTGCAAACCAGGGACAGATGCTGGATCAGTTCGACACGGCAATTGATTTTGCATCTGCAAAGAACGTTGTCAGAAAGCCCGTCCTTAAGACGGTATGGGCACCTCAGAACGTTCACGAGAGCCAGCCTACCGGTATCAGACCACCGCCCATAAGAGACAAGGAGAGTGGCCTAACCAGGAGAGAGCGTGTTGTCCTGGCCCAGCTTCGCTGCAACGAGAAGAGCCCCATACTCCAGCAGTACCTCTACAGTTCCGGTGCAGCCGACAGCGAAGCCTGCCTCACTTGCGGGGCGAGCCCAGACAACCTGGACCATGTGCTGAAGGAATGCCCAACAGGCGCCCCGTACAGAGACTCCCTGCCAGAAAACCCCAGAGATGCCCTGTGGACAGCCCCGGTGAGGGTCGTCGAGTTCCAGCGTGCCTGCGACAGGATACCTGTCGCTCCGATCGTATAACGAAGGACCGACAAAAACAACAACAACAACGGCTCAGTTTTGCCATTAGATATAAACTCTCTGTTTACCAGCATTGCTTTATGCATTGAAGATGTTATGAACTGGGTGAGTGCCAACAAGCTAAAAATGAATGAAGAAAAAGCAGAAGTGCTATTGATTGATCCCAAGGATCGCTGTAGATCTTTTCAAGATAGGTATATCCAAGTGATGAATGAAAGGGTACTAATCTCAGAGAAAGCTAGGAATCTAGGCATAGTCTTTGATTCTAAATTATCTATGAATCATCACACTTCCTACTTATGTCAAGTACTTTACCTTGAGATCAGAAAAATTAGTAAATTGTCACAATTTCTTAACATTGACTCATTGAAGACACTTGTTTTGGCCTTTGTATTCTCTAGAATAGACTATTACAATTCCCTATTTGCTAACTTGCCTAATGATCTAATTTTTAAAGTCCAGAGACTTCAGAACCAAGCTGCTCGGCTTCTCCTCAAATGTAATAGAAGAGAACATGTTACACCCATGCTAAAGCAGCTTCATTGGCTCCCCTTTAAGGCTAGAATTAACCACAAGATTGCTATTCTCTGTCACAAATCTATTCATAAAAACTTGCCATCATATGTAAGTGTTCTTATTTAGTTGTATGAACCATCCAGAAAACTACGGTCCGCCAATCTATTCCTCCATAAAATGCCGAAGAAAGGAAGTAAAAAGTTAGCAGATCGATCTTTTACCCATGTCGCTCCATCCGTCTGGAATTCTCTACCTCAGTCATTGAGAGAAATTTCATAATTGACTGCTTTTAAATCAGGTCTTAAAACCCACCTGATGCATGTCAAT
>BMAT01005794.1:133205-144845 GCA_019649035.1 Elysia marginata | reverse complement strand
TAGACATGGAGAAACAGTGTAGCTTGTCATTAACTGACTTAGCCTTACACTGGCTTACACTAGTAGAAAATCTAGATCTAGACTCTAGTAACATTTGCTAACAATCTAGATTATGATCAAGGTGGCCATTCCAAGCCTAGATCTAGCCCAAATTAAGTTCTTGGATCGGAAATCTACAACATCACATTGTGTTTCTATTTCAAAGAACAATTGAAAGAGAAAGACATCAATTCTATGGAGACTTTTATTCTAGTTATAGCAGGAAAAATTTCGGACAAGGATGGTGTTGCATGATGTTTGCTGTGCAAAAGGAGAGTTTCTTACCAAACTGGTGGCAAAATCATTTTTGCTAGACACTGAAAGGCTGGCTTTAGTAATCAGAATAGCGCGTGCTCGGAAACTTCCATAAAAAAAATTTCCTGCTTTTTTTGTCATGAGCTGCTTGCATCCCTGATAATATATATATATTTATGATGACACTATGCAGCCATTATAATAAATTGTAAGAGTAATCAACTGGAAGTAATCAGTCAATCATAAATGTCAATTAGTTTCTTTCCTTGATGGTGTCAATTAGTTTCTTTCCTTAATGTAATTGTAAATAAGTTTCTTTCCTTGATAAGGTTTTTTTTCATGGGGTTTTTTGTTTAATCAAACATGAAATTCCTTGTTTTTTGGGTTGTTTTTTTTTTCCAATAATTTATAATTAATAGTACATGTAGATATAATTTCTTTAAAACAAAACACAAGCCATTGATCTCAACAATTTGAAATTAAACAATCCAATGATTTTGTTAGTGCCATATTGAGCTATTTCTGCATCAAAACTCACAAACGATAATAATTAAATATTCATCGAAACATTCTACCCTCAATAATTTTTTGAGGGAAATTATTTCATCCAATGTTATTTCTTGACAGCTTTAAATATCCTTTTCTTTGGTTTTATGGCACATCTCATGGCTCAATATTTATTGTTCATGTATGTACGATACTATTCATCCCCCCCCCCTTTTTTTTCTTCATTAAAAGAAAGAAAAAAGAAGAGAAAAAAAAGCAAATACTGGTACTTGTCACAAATAGATTTTAATGAGCCTTATTTTTTTCTTTTTTTTTACATTTTTAAAAATTTCATTGTTTTTTAATCTTGTAACTTCTTCTTTTTCTCTATCTTTCTCTTTCTTTCATTTTTTTTTTTTGATGACATGATTCCATCATACACTTGAATCTACCCAGCTATTTTCAATTTCCTCATAAATTCATTGATTTCCCAAGTCATTTACAACCTGGGCAGTGGATGAACTGAAACCTGAAATCAATGACTTTCATCATAATTTATATACTACACCATACATGTACTTGAAACTCTTTCTTCACAAAAGATCTAGATACACTAAGCATTTGAAAGCAGCCCGAATAAGACATAAAAAAATTCCTATAAATGATATACTTTAGTATATAATTCGACCTTGTTTTTCACAAAGTAGAGAATTGATCTTTCAAACAGGAGTGTCCTAGTATCAGCATAAAAAGAGTAGTAAGAAATTTATATTCATCTACCTGTATATTGAAGTTAAATACATAACATATTAAATTTATAATGTGTTTGAAACCAGTTAAAACTTAAATATTCAAACATCTTGAACTTGGAGCGCTGAAGAAGGAAAGGCAGCCTCATTCAACAACATCAAACTGTTGTGTTAGACAATTAGTGTTGCCCTGATCTAGGTCTTTAGATTTGGACTATGCTAAGCTTTTATATGGCTCCCCGGTTTTGCTTTTATTCTTAAATTTTTTTTGGTACTTCTTTTGATAATAGAGAGAAAACTATTTTGATACTTTTTAAAGATGTTTTTGTTTATTTTGTTTTTCATGGAAACAGGTGTACATTTTTTAGTAGATTTTATCCTTGGTTTTTCAACATATACAAATTATGTGTACAAAAAGTATGAGTGATTAGATATGATATGGGTTTTTTGATTATTTTTCTAAACAAAAGAGTTTATTTTGAGAGTGGTTAAAAAAATCTAGACAGAAAAGATGGAAGTGAAAGATGAAGAGCACACATAGGAATATGATCACCCGAAAAGCAACGTGAAGTGTGAATGAAAAAATGTGAATATGCATGTATTGCTGTTTTTTTATTCTGTTATGAACATGTGTGGAAGATTTTATTTTACCAATGATTAGAGAATTTTGATGAGATTTTACAGTGATTGGTTAATTTGATATTTTAAACTCATGTTTAAATATAATTGATAAGGTGTGGAATATAAACTTTAAGCTAATATTGAAGACAATTTGATGTGTTTTTTTTTTTTNNNNTTGTTTGTTTTCATTTTACAAGTTTGTCCAACAGATTTAGGCTAATCAAAGATGATTGATTGTATTTTTTGTCACTTGCTAGAGGTTGTTATCCTCAAAATAAAGAAAACATAAATTATAAGATTTATGGCTGTCATTTGTGTTATACATCATTAAAATTGAAGAATGTTTGCTGTGTGGACACAACCCAAGCAAAGAGTTAATGTGCCTTATGACCTACCATGATAAGTCCAGTGTTGGAAATGCAGTTTTTTGGAGTTTGAAAGTCAGAAAAGTGCATTTTTCAAAAACAAGTTCTGTAATCACTCAGAAACTGTGGTTTCATTTCTTGGAGCTGAAATTATGTTTCAAGGGTACCTTAAAACTTTTAAATAAGCATCTCACTCTTCTGGTGCCTCATATTTAAATTCATCTGATCTAAATGATTGCACTGAAGACATTTTGTAGCAAGTTTGAAAGATTACCTTGATTATTTCTTGGTTAAGTTTTTACCCCAACATCCAAGGGTATTTTTGACACGACTCACCATCACTGTGTTGACTAAATAAGACTGGTCCACTGCTCAATCTTTTTAAGTACATGTGTGCACTTGCTCAATTTCCTTAATTAATTTTAATTTAAACGAGGCTTTTGGCTATTGTTCAATATCAAATCAAAGGTGAATTTCACCTAGGACAAGATAAACCTAAAAATCCAGTTTTTTCATTATTTAATTTTTGTTTTGTTTTGTTTTAATTTTATTTGCCATTCATGACTCAGATAATGGGTGAAAAATTAGGATCTAAAAAATAATATTTTCTACCTTGACCTGCGGTGGTGACCTGGCCGTAGGATATATCCCCCATACCTGCTATAGTTAATGGGAGTTTTCTTCAACAGGCAAAAAAGAAAACCCCTGCCAAGCATGTTCATGAGTGGGAGTTATAACATTTAGTTGCAAATGTGAAATTAATGAAAACTTTAAAACTATTACACTTACAGTACAATAATACCTTGCTGCATGTAATTGAATTCAAATTAATGGTGTTTGGTTTTTTTATCTTATTTTTTCTTCGCAGACCAATATGGACTGAAGATTCAAGTCTATGATAAAAGAGAAAAAAACTTTTTATTTGCTTTTCTCCTATCAAAAATTGTTTGGAGCAGAAAATATAAAAAAAAAATAGTATGGAATTTTTAAAAGTCAGTTTAACCGAGAAATATGTTTTCCAATTGAGAAGTTTAGTTTACATTGTTGAAGGTGGACTTGATATCCAAAATGAAAAAGTTGAGAAGAATGGAGGGTAGTCGGGAGAAAAGCTTTGTTCAGTTTAAGTACAAGACTAGTTTTAATTTTTCATTGTAAATGAAAGAGATGGTTATATAATTTGTTTTCTTTAACTCATGATTCTGGATACAGACATAAATAAATAAATAAATATGTTTGTAGTCCTCCACCGCCAAAGGCAGTCTCATGTCTTTACGTATTTACCCCAGCAGGCCTATACACACCAGAGCAAATTCAACTCATATTTCAGAGCATTACAGTGCAGCAGCCTGTTAGGCGCCCAAATGCTAACATTCCACAAAGTTCAAGCACTGCCTTTAGCCAGTACCCATGTTACAGGTGGGTGGACTGGTGAAAATTAGGGTAAATTGCTTTCCCAAGGCAATGGCAACATGACATGATCGAGAATCGGAATGTGTGAAACTCAAACTGGGGGGTATTAAATTACAATCTTAACGTACCATTAAGAGTCATTGTAAACTTGTCATATTTAAACAAAAAAAAATCCAGCAAGCCGGTAAAACAAAAGAATAAAACATTCTCAAATAAATGGAAAACATTTGCCACTTAAATATATGAACATGGCAAGACAGAGAAGAAAGGTCTTTGAATATAGGAAACAAAATGTTTTGCAATACACATTAAGGTGTTTATAACTATTAAATGAGACCCCAGAGACCAGGAGAACAAAAGAGGAAAAATTTAAGACTAAAAAAGGTTTTAAAAATATTTAGAAAAGTAAAAAGGCAAAGCAGTGATAAGTAATTAAAGTATGTGGACAAGACTTCAACATTACATTCAATGATTAAATAAAATGTAAAAATGTTTTTAAAAAAATGGAAGAACATGTTTTTTTGAAAACTGGCATTTTCAGGTGATACAACGCCAATTAGGGCAATGGCATCATGCATGACAGGTAAAAAAAATAAGTGATTATTAGCCAATCTATTTTTAAAAAGTTTGCTTACTTTTTGTAAAACGTTACTGATTTTAATAAATAGATAGACCTGGGTAGGCATTTAATGTATAAAAAAAAATTGTAAGCACCAAACATATAAAAAAAATGGCTTAGTTTAAATTATTTTGAGCAAATCAAAATACATAATTTGATATATTAACTCAAGAGTGCAACAATCATACTATTACTAAGTAATCATATGATTTATGAATCATAAAACCCCTTTCCCTCTCTTTTCCATACTTCTTTTTTTTCTCAAAGCAAATTCATATACATGCAAATCCATTCATTTATCTGTTTTCAATTCAAGGAGGGAATGCAGTTTCATCTCACAATGTAGGCTGGTGCTATTTTCAGTGCTACCAAGGGACCCACTGTGCTCAGCCATGTGGCTAAATAATTTCTGTGAAAGAATAGATTGAAAATATTCAGTTTCTCATAATATCGTTGTACTTTTGAGGGAGTCAAAATATGTTTTATTGAGTTTTAATGCTTAGTATTTATTAGTTAAATGTGGATACCTGAAAGTCGCGTTTTGTTTTTCTATCATGCTCAAGGCGAATCCCTACCCTCCTTCTAGTAGCTGCTCATCCATTTTATGACATCCTACTCTCATCATCTTCTTACTAACTCCTTTTTCTCTTACATTCTGCCGAGCCTATCATGCACAGTGCATAGACTTTCCAGTGTGCCATGCTCTTTGACATGGCCAAAGTATTTGAATTATTGTTCATTTATCCATGTCAAGATGTTCAAGAATATTTGCTGCTTAGAGAAATTGTCAGTCATGTTTCGATTAAAAAGTCTAGCTTCTTTTCATCATTTTAGCAACAGGGTCCACGACTCGCAACCATAAGAGGCAATCAGAAAAATTCATGACTGTATAATTCTTAGCTTTAGGGGTATAGATTAACTGGTCAGCCTTCTCCCAATCTCCCATATGCATAAAAAATTTCAGCCAAGGTAAACAAGCTAGGAACATTTTATTAACTAATCCGTCTACCAAAATTTGCAAGCTGCAACTTTTACTAGAGTCCAAGATTTTGGTTATATCTTTTCTTTCCTTTTATAATATTTCACTTTAAACAAGAGTCCTTGAGATAATTTTGTTAGAAGACACTCTGTCTTTGATATATTTCAATTGAAAAGAATGATAAAGAGATATTAACAGGTACCTTCTGCTATGAGTATTATCAACATTTATACCAAGAACTGAGAAAGGATATGAATTTCACCTATAGCTGTAAGATTCAATAAGAGTATTCAATGGGAACACGCAGATTTAAACCCCATTTTAATTTAAACGTTAATAAAAATAAAATTTATATTATTTTCATTGCGCCCAATCCCAGAACTACGGCTCAAGATGCTCTGCATCAAAGCTAACAACAAATGATATATTGTATAGATCTAAATGTACAAAAATATACATCATAAAAAACAATTCAGTTTAAAATGCACAGAAATAAGATTCTATGACAGGATATAATTGTGATGGTTGTAATATAAATGAACAATATAAATTCGTTACGAATATAAAGTTAAGCAATCAGTCATTTACAGGTAAAAGGTAAACGTTTTCACATAGTGCTTAAAATATATACCTTTTAGTCTTTATATCTTTTAGTTTTTTCTTTTTGTAGTGGGGGAGGAGGTTGTTTTAATTTTTTTCTCTTTGGAAGCCTGTGCCACACTTCTCTTTTACAATGTGTCTGTTGTTGAAATGCTAAAAGTTTAAGTTACCTCATCTGTTCATTTTCTCTTCCAGCGGTCATCTGAGTCATCAGGTCAGCTGTGTGACAGGGGTGAAGCTGGAGGTATGGGCGACCAAGTAGCGGGTGTTCCTGATATAAAAAATTTACGCGTTAAAATTAGGCGGTAAATGGTACATGACATGTTCAAATCTATCCTAAACCTGTCTGTTGATGTGTGATGGATTGATAGCCTACGTCCCACTTTCTGAGATTGGACAATAAATTGGAGACACTTTTTTGCCTAATATCATTGGACGATTTTGATATGATGTGGTTCTTCCCTTTCAACTTTGTGAGTCACTTAGAGAGGTGTTTCTTCATTAAAGTAATTGCAACTTTATGAAGCGTAGTGCGATTACTAAAAGCTAAGTTTCTTTGAGTGGTAAGGCGATTATCACATTAGGCCTACTTCAATCCAGTGCTTATTGCATACCTTTAAACTCTTTCATTTTTAAAATAATCAAGTTCTTGAATACTTTTGTCAATACTTCTTAAGATCAAGTTTTCTGCAAAAGCTAAAATTGAGCAAATGATCAAGCTCAATGAAGAAAACTTGCAAGTCAAAGGAATAAATATTATTTGATAGTATTGGCAATTCAACGTTTACTTGCATTCTTGAGAATAGGCATACATGAAGTGGTGAACACTTGATCTACAACAAGCTTAAAAAAGTATTTGTACAAATGGGATATAGGAAGTCAGTAAAAAAATTTTTATTGTTAATATGCCTTCTCCTTGGTGCTCTCAGTTTTCGGATTTCAATACCTCGCAATTTCCCCCCTGAGTCCATAACATTGCACATTTACTGTTACTATTGGTCTTTGAAAAAAAGATAATAATATTGTGTGTGTAGTGGCGTTTTTACAATAATTATATAAAAATCAGGCAAGCTCTTTTCTGGTGTGCTGTACGTTACAAACTTCATCTGTCAATGGTATAAGTGTGAGATTATATTAAAAACAAAGTTGCTAATTTCTTTTTCATATTTTTAGAAGACAGGCCGTTTGTGACACCACAGATTTAGAACGACAACAAAAAAAGTCATACCTGTTGTGTTAAAGTACTCCATTTGTTCTCTTTAATGTGGGCTTGATAATGTTCAGGACATAAGTTCCAAACGTCGTCTAGGGGTAGCAGTTTCCCATCTAGTTCAAAGATTAGAATGTAGTTAATGTCTGTGTTAAAGCACGCACAGCACTATGTCAGTATTAAGAGGCTGTCAAACTCGTGGCCTGCGTCAATGTGCCTTCCCCCTCAAACTCCCCCCCCAAAAAAAAACAAAAAAAAACCAAAAAAAAAACAAAAAAACAAAAAAAAACCCATTAATTTGTTAATGATTTCACATTAACTTAACATTACATTTAGCTTCTTTGTTTGTTGTACATGATTGATACAAGTACAAGTAATTTTACTTGAAATCATGGAGGAAACAATGTAGGCTACTTCGCTTACTCGGCAAATCTTTTGCCCTTTGTGCCTTTCTCGTATAAAGCTAAGCCATATAAAATAGAAATGTATGAGTTGCATACCTTACAGTAGTATGGTAAAGCGAGCAAGAAAATGCACCAAAAGTAAAGGCAAAGTGGTAATGCCAACAATATTCACCTTCCCGAGATAGCATCAATACACTTTTTTAAAGTTCATTTACATAAAACACCTGCATTTTTACTCAAATAGCCAACCTGGAGTGAATGTATTGAAATACAGAACAGGAACGCTGTAACTCTCGCTGTACACGACGTGGTATTCATATGTCAGCGGAGTCTGCTGTGAGTGTGAGGGCCAGTTTTGAGGCATGCACGATTCGTCCTGCAAATAGAAATACGTATGGTATGTTATAGTGTAATTGTGTACATGGGCTGTGGGCTGAAATGGTACGTAAAAAAAATTAAGGAAGATGGCAGATGGTCTGTCTGTCTGCCAAGCGTAGAGACCATAGAAGAAGTTATTTACCCCCCCCCCCTCCCCTCAAATTTACAAATTGATGAATATACATACAATACATGGAGAAGATTTTTCCATTACAATACAGAATGCACCACTTTGCAGCACGAACAAAATGATTAAAATTAACGGTGACTTTTCACTGTTGTCGGTAAAATTTTCACAAAACTTTTGTTGACAATGACATGCCAAAACTACCCCTGGACAACTGCAATAACTAGTTTCAACCAGTCAACTTTAATTTTTACACGAAAAAGATGTTTTTTTGGTTTTTTTTTTTAAATCAAATTATGGCCACAGATAAAAGAGAAGGAAACACTCGAATCTTAACTTCTATAAATACACTATGCTAGTACTGAGGACAACAAGTTCTGTTTGTTTGGTTTTTGGTTTTTTTTGTACAGCAATACCATAATGTTCGTAAACATCTTGTTGCACCAAAGGCTCAAACGAATGATTTTAAGTCAACGCCACGCCTTCACAAATATGTTTGCCATGAATTTTTTAAAGCTTATCTAATCCCAACTTTCCCCACATTTGTTACTTTTATGTAAAGTAGGCTCTATATGTTATAACATAACGCAAAAATATTCCCTATAGTTCAAACGCCCTCACAGAAGCCTATTTTTAGACTTCTGTTAACCCCCACAAACTCTTTTGTTTGCCTTGTCATGGATACCCGTACATAGCGCACAGTATGAAAGTGCGTACTTTTATTCAGGTGATACAACAATATTATTATGGAATCATCTCAACAGTTAGTTTATAGCATACGGATATTGCATTCAAAATACACACCTGGTAGTTTAAAAATCTAGAATTATTACATTTACAATGTATGAAATCTCCCTAACCTCTGTATCGCTTTCCATCTCCATGCGATCAAGCGAACCAATGGATGCCTCCATTTGCGTAGACTTTTCCTCCGAACTGCTGGTTTTGCCAAGCTGATCATCACCGAGTACTGGGTGGGTATCCATCTTCGATGTGGAAGGTTGCTGCATAAGATATTGCTGGCTCTGTTCGTTTTGAAAACGAAATCGATCAAGGTCTTTGGACAAATTTGTTACCCAAATGTCCTCTGATGAGGTGGGGGCTTGAACAGACTGATTTGGCAGTTTGGCCAACAGGGGTTCGTTTTGTATTGATGAATTGCCGAAAACTGACTGTTTTTCTGGGGAATGAGCAATGACATGATCGGACAAAGATTCAGAGGCAAGCGTTTTTGTTAGTCGAGATGGTGATGTTTTCGGCAGTGGAGGCGATGATTCTATTGGTGTCTCTGATTGCAGGTATAGATGAGACCGACTAGATCCACCTGCTGCTGGTGTTGCTAAGTTTGATGACATTGCAGCCGAAGATCCGTCTGATATCTCCGCGGAATATGCAGCAGTAGAGTGTTGGGAATTGAGCACGTCTGGCGAGATGTCGGGCGACTTGAAATTCTCAGGGGATCGCAGCACAAACTTTTTCACCATGTAAAGAATTCCCTAGTTGAAGTGTGAATATTTCAGAGAAAAATAGATATGAAGAAACGAGTTATGCAAATATATGAAAAAGAAGATACTTCCGGTTTCAGGCATACGAGAAATAAAAACTAAATGTGTGCTTACTCTCCTCTTTTATCCAGCTCCTCTTCTTTCTGTCTGTCTCTGTTTTTGTTTGTCTGCATGCCTCTCTTTTCATTTCATATTAAGTCTTAGTTTCTGTCTCTCTGTCTGTCTCTCTCTGTGTTTGTCTGTCGGTCTATCTGTCGGTCTCTCTCTCTCTCTCTCTCTCTCACTCTCTCTCTCTCTCTCTCTCTCTCTCTCTCTCTCTCTCTCGCCCGCGCGCGTTCTATCTACATGTGTTGTAAGCTTATAATGTCTGCCACAGGCTTATATGACAAGGCATTAAAGGGGAAGTAATCAAACTAGTTGAGGAGGGTAGCACGGAGAATCGTCATTTCCCTTGATAAAGGGAAACTAGTATTTCAACGAAAACATTGACTTCTCATTGAATTTATTTAGACGAAAATATAAGTTCGTAATGCTAGCTAGACTTTCTAGCGATAGAGAGGTCAAGCAAAAAAAAAAAAAAAGACACCAACAAAATATGAATATATCACTGATAACCGTTAAAATCAAAAGGTTCTCAGTTTAATGTTTTAATAAGTATTATACACATTTATATAATAGATTTTAATATAAGTCTAACTCCAAGTATGCTTCGATATAAGTATCTTCAGGTTGCTAAAGGGATGTTAAAACACTTAAACAAGTACGTCTAGTATTTTCTCTGTAATAAGGATGCTAAGGAGGACACCGTCCTACACGAACATGCATTATACCTCAGGATGTACCGCAGCCTTATAATCACCAATCTTCTTATAAGTGGCATTAAGGATCCTTAAGGACATTAAAGTACTAACCATGTACTGCTTTACGACCCTTAAGCTATCAAATCTAATATTATCCCGATTGCAAATGCCCTCGATTTGTCTGTCCGTCCGCCTTTCTGGATATATAGGCAGATAGAGAGATGGACAGGCAGATACATACATAATAGATAAATAGACAGGTAGATAAATAAATAGGCAGATAAATAGCCAGGCAAGTGGAGTATAGATAGATAATTTAACATAAATGGAAAAGGCAACGATAAAGCGAATATAGAGAAATGCAGCAAAATAAAAGAAGCTTAGAGAGTTCTTTAATCAGTTTTTCTTTCCCTAAGCTTTCCTCTGAATGTGATGCTTATTCAGGGACGAAGCTTGGAAAGAAATTGGAGGAAGGTATACATTGGGGTAGGGAGAGAGAAAGAGAGAGAGAGGGGGGGAGGGAGAGAGAGAAAGAGAGAGAGAGAGAGATAGAGAGAGAAGAGAGAGAGAAAGGGAGAGAGGCAGAGACAGAGACAGAAATACCGACAGACAGACTGACTGAGAGAAACGGAGAGAGAGACAGAGACAGAAAGACCGACAGACAGACAGACTGAGAGAGACAGAGACAGAGACAGGGTCACACTGAGCCTGTCGGTGTCTAGCCTACACTACAGGACTCAGGAAAGATCTAGAAATCTAGATCTAGAGTGTAACTTTGACTAGGGTTGTAAAGGCTTACATTGTTGGCGCGAACCAGCTGCCACTCATCATTGATCTTGGTGGAGATATCGACAAATCGCTCAACCTGCCGTTCAAACTCTGCCCGAGACAACAGGCCTGTTCCCATGTTGCTCACTCTCTGCTCCAGTGCGCTGCTTGCTCACTCTTTTTATATAATTATTCTTCTTCCTCAGGCGTTATGCATCCTCTTTCTGTTAGGTTTGTATGAGACGAAAAGATCACATAAAAAAAACACGATGGAAGAGGGGTGCGAGAGAATGAGCCAGTTTGAGATAGAGGGATTGAAGAGTGG
>BMAT01005794.1:29582-41626 GCA_019649035.1 Elysia marginata | reverse complement strand
CCCCCCCCCCCCAGATAGTAACTGTTATACTATTGAAACTACAATCCCGGGTTCAAATACATGTCAGGGTGTCTCTGTCATGAACCATATCTTAATAAATGGTTCATGTCTTATGGCTAAATAATTTTGTTGTACATGCCCTTTGCTCATGCATTTTATGTGATATTTGCATTCCCTCCTCAAGTGTTTTATGTCTTGTTGAAAAAGCTATGAAGTTTGATCAAAATTGTCATTTGATATAATCAGAACCCACTAATCTCTTATCACTCTACCACTACCTTCTATTTGCCCTCTTTTTTTTGTTTATTGTTTCCCTTATTAGTTTACCCACCCTGGTTAAATCTCTCCACTATGGTCTCTGGTTCTCTCGACCTATCTGTCTTCCTCTCATTATTGTCACCTTCATCGTCTAAATGCAACTCCCTAAAGATAAGTTTGGACTGTCTTTATTTTTATGTTTTTATTTTATTTTATTTACAGGACTACGTGCCTCAGGGCCCACCTCAGGCTGGTGGCCCGCCTGGCACTCCCATCATGCCTAGTCCACAAGGTGAAATGAGACGCACCCCAACCTCCTACAGTCCAGTCATACATGGTGAGTGCTCTCTCTCTCTCTCTCTCTCTCTCTCTCTGCACTGAGCTCACTACATGTATAGACCTGTAAACTAGTACAAGCCAGGGACCTCAGAATCAAGAACCTGGAAAGGAGGGGGGAAAAATTAAACAATGCATAATACTTTTTCTATAAATTTCGCTCGCAATAAGGATCAGGGGGACTTTTTAGCACATTGGAGAGTGACTGTGCTTAAGCAAAAAAGAAATGCACATTTTAAAGCAGTCTAAAAAATCTCATTTCGGGTAATTGGTGGTATATGACCGCAAAGAGCAAAATGAAGATTTATGGTTAAAAGCGGTATAGAAATTCAATATATATTATTATCATTATTATCATTATTATACTTATTATATGTCAAGGGAGATTTTTGTAAGGGTAAATTCTGAACTAGGCAAGCTAACCTTTGTCACAGTGGTTGCTATCTCTCACTGTTGTTTCACACCATACACTGTAAAACTGTCTGGGTACACTTAGGGAACAACTCAACTTTAATTTTAGCAAATGGTGAGAGTAAAAATTATAATCCTAAATTACTTGGTACATTTGCAATAACACAAACACAAAAGTCTACCTAGATTTCCTGATTTGCGAGGTCCCCTGTGTTGGTCACTTTGGTGTCAGTATAAAAGAATAGAGCTCATTTTAAAGGACCCTACCATCTGTGAACTGTGGCCACTGTTATCTACTAGTTAACTGTTGTTACGTCCTGTAGCCTTGATATGAATTACATTTAGTTTGTTTTGTCAAACCAGTCCTCTGGAAATAAGGGTAACAGGGATGCAAGTTTTCCGATTTTAGCAGGAATTCCGATTTTTTAGCAGTTTTTTTTAGCTAAAAAAGCAGGAAAACTCAAAATATTATGACCTAAATGTTAAAGAAAACATCCTAGAAAATCAAACATTTCTCCTTAGTTGTACAGCTGTGTAGGCACTTGTATCTATCTCTTTGAATTGGTCCATCAAAAGTTTTATAAGGGCATCTACAGAGTGTAAAATTTTCCTGTTTTTTTAGCATGAGCCGCTTGCATCCCTGGGGTAATATCTTAAGGCAGCTAAAGAATCTGATTTATTCGGTAGAACATTGAAAATTACTATTTATCATGCTTTATTAAGTAAGAGTATTTTTTTCCTCTGTTTTTAACCTTTTACAGAAACCCTCAGGCTTTTAAAAGAGTCATTATAATCTTACCTAGTTTAATAGCTAGGCATCATTCTAAGAAAAGTACAGGGTTTAAAATACTCTGACGATGGAATGTAAAAAAAAACTGGGCTATCTCATTTTCAGCAGGCCTCATGGCATTTTTTATTGTTGTTAGTAATTGCTCTATAATCTATGTCATCTGTTCTCAGACTCTGGTGGTACGGGTGATCCAATGTACATGATGAAACAAGGACCTCCAGGCATGGGTGGGATGCAGGGGGTAAGTCTCTGAAGTCAGTTCGTTTCCAGTATATGTATTATCTATGGAAGTTAAGCATAAAACTTGAGTTGTGTACAAATATGGGGTGTACGTGTATAAATGAAATAGGCTACCTTGTTACATGTTTCTCTCTTTGTTTCTGCTTCATTGGCTTTCTATCTCTCTCTCTCTCTCTCATATTATATAGCATTCTCTATCTCTCTTCCCACCCATCCCCTACCTCTCTGAACTCCCTACAATCATGCTTTCTATAGGTTATTTGCTGTCCTCAATATTTTATTTAAAAAACTGCAAGCTGCTGAAAGCATTAGTTTTAGCCCTCTTACTGTTATATTGTACTGGTGATTGGTCATGGCACACCATACTCGATACTTTGGTTTTAGTTTTGATAAATTGCTCTAGTCTAGAGCATGTAGTAAAATTGTTCTATCTTTGATAAAGATAAAAATGCAACGCTTCATTCATCTTTCACAAAGTAATGACTGAATGGTAAATAAGACTCAAACAAAATAATGCTGTTGTCACGCATTCATGCTGAAAAGTAGCTCTTTCTTTGATAAAAAAATTTTTTTTAGTCTTCACAGCCATCATTAGAGTAGTAGGCAGGTCATTAAGTTTTAGATTATGTTAAGCCGAAATTTTTGTAGCTGTTAACAATTGTGATTGCATTTTCTGGGGTCTGATTGAAATGATGAGTTGGATTTTTAATTCTAATTTTATCTCTTTAGTTTATTTGGTCAGCTATTGTTCTGAGGTTAGTTGACATGACACTACATGTAGTAACAAAACCCAGTATTAATACTATTATCCATAATTTGAACAAGTATTGAAAAAAATGCCTGACGTTTTAAGAGATACTGCAATGTTGCATCATCAGCAAAGTGCAAATTTATGTGTGTGCATTGGCTTGTGAAATACTTACGTTATACCTGTCTGACTTAATGAGGGTACCCTGAGGGCAAAGACCTGTGATTAATTAAGGGTATATATAGATGCAGCCTAGACTCTTTTAGTATGTATATTCTGTTTAGAGAAGACCCATGTTGTTGGTTTTGCTTGTAAATTAGTTACACCCTCAAAAGTATACATGTATTCTGTAACTGTAAAGTGTTAAGACAAGCCCTATTGTGGTTCTGCTCAGATATGCAATGTAGCTCTTAATGCTGGCTCAGCATGTTCTAATACCCTCTGGTGGTTAATCCAGGTTAATCCCTTGCCTGCCCATAGTAAACATGCTGGGAGTGGTGAGGATCTCGGTAATGGATTAGCTAATTCTATTAGGCCAGTCTCAGAACAAAGATTAGAGTCCCTATCTATTAGGGCTTTATACCCAACCTCATGCTTGTTCTCTCTCTCTCTCTCTCTCTCTCTCTCTCTCTCTCTCTCTTTGTGCTAAAAATTTCTCCCCTCCCCTCTCTCTTTCAGTCTCTTCATCCCCCCCTCTCTCCCCACTAATCTTTAACTATCCACCTCCGTCTCTCTTTTTGTCTTTACCTTTCTCTCTATCCCCCTATTCCTATGCTGTTTAAGTGTGTGAATGTGTAATCAAATCAGCTTTATCACGGTCTACAGATCAACATTTAATATTTGTTGAAGCCTCTATTGACCTCTCTCAACTCTCAAAGTTGTATGAAGCTGTTGTGTACATATATGTACAATGAAAAATTTATTTGCTTAGAGTTACACCAATTGGTTTGATCCACAATACATAGCTATACATCTTTTTTTTTTCAAAAGGCCTTGCTAGGGTAATGTAAACACAGTGTGCCCTAGAAAGATTGCTGTATCATTCTACCATTAAATTTTCCTTTCATTAAAAAGGGTTGTATATCACATTAGTTCAATTTTGTATTTATAAGGGTCTCCTAAAGTACGGCAGGTGTCCAATCCTTTCTCTGTGCGAAACAGATTTTAGATGGCAATTGGCAACCTATGAAAGCATACAATTTCATTTTTTGTGCGTTCAAATCTCTTTAAAAACGAGAAAATAAATTTTTCAAGAGAGTTTCCCATCTCTGACACTGTTTAAAGTTAAGCCAAGAGAAACATTTAACAGAGACTTGTGTTGCTCATAATTTTTCGGCCAAAATATTAAACCACAAAGCTGTCCATTTTTATGGTGTACATGAAAGTACAATAGTTGTACCAGTGTGGAATTAAGTAAAACAAAACAAAAACTGTTTGCGACTGTACCTTGTTTGCACTTGTCTTGAATAAGGTACCAAGGAAAAGAGAAATCCATATTTTCTTAGTTTACAGTCCACACTATCATAAGAGGTAGGGTACTTTTTGTCCCAGACAATTTAAAAATCATTGAATTGTTGGTTTGTCCACATTTTTCCCACGGCTTGTGGAGCAGTTCCCGATGGCGGGGCCAGAAGGACCAATGGGACCGATGGGACCTGGCGACATGCCACAAGTCATGAATGGTAACCCTGCTGTTGCTAAATCGTTTCTTACTCTTCTTGCTGTAGATGAAACCGAAATTAAGATATCTTCTACCATTATAGTTGAATACCTGGTACATAAAAATCTATGAGTCACTTGAAGCCAATATTGTAATACATTTTTATACTTTATCTCTACACCCAAAAATGAAGGATTTGTATATTTTTCATAGCTGTGGATAATTTCCAATATATTTTGCATAGCCGTGGATATTTTCCAACCAACCTTGTTTTTCAAAATATTTTTTCTGAATCTTTAAAATAATTTGCTCTATTTGGTTGCTCAGCCGTTTATAGACATCTGGCATTGATTTTCATGCACACACCTTTTACATATTAAGTTTACTTTTCCCAACCTTAATTACACACCAAATATTTGAAGATTTATGTATACATACATCCACATCATTTTGATGAATTTTTTTTTAAGCTTGCGTACACTGACTTAAATATATTTTTATTAGCTGGATTGTAATTGCTCCTTCGTTATACGATTGCATCATACAATTCTAAATTTTACATGAACGAAACCCGCAGATAATGACACTTACCAAATTGATCCTTCTTCTCAGGTGACATGGATGGCATGAAGAACTCTCCAGCTAATGGGCGCGGCACACCAAGAGAAGACATGCCCCCAGTGAGTAGCGGGGGAGGAGGGGGAGGTACAGGGGACATGGGACCCTATGGGCTGGGGAGCTACCAAGACAGTGTGAGTCAGGGCCTGCTTATGTGAGCCCCACCATCCTCCCCATCCACCTCGTCACCCACTTCATTTCCCTTGTGCTGCCCATATACAACATTTCATACAGTTGGTCATGTTGCGTGTTTGCTCTGGTCAACTCCCAACTACCATCATTATCTCTATAACCGCCACCACTTCTACCATCTCATCCATCTTTGATTACCATTCTCTTGATCTGCACATGGTCATGTTTTGCCTGCCCATCATGCCTCATGCATACGTTCTTGATCTCTTGGCCGTGTTAATATTTTATCATATGATATATTTTATCATCCATTCTTGGCCTTCTCACAAACATCACTCAGTTGTCTTTTCATTTTTCCCCCCGCCCTCCCACCTCCTTCCCGTTTCTCCGCTCCTCATCCAAGAAGTTTTCTATGTTGAACCTATCCAATACGACCACTGTGTCGGTAGTCATCAAAGTAAGAGACAGCGTCATTCGCTGTATTTCTTTCATGCGGCTCATTCCTTCAAGAACTTTTTTAACATCTTTATACCTATTTGCTAAGCAAGAATAATTTTTTTATCTTTTTAATTATCACTGGATTGCTAAAATTGTTTTCTAGATCCCTCAGTAGTTTGCGTTTACTTCAGGAAGCAAACAAGGTTACTTGAACGCAAAGTATCTATTACATCCAGGAAAGGGGTAGCTGTTGCTTTGTTTAGGTCAATTTTTTTTCTTCTCATTTGGACTTAATAGTCAAGATTAAGTTTTATCCCAGACAAGGTTTTCAGAATTTAATAAAGAAAAAAACATTTTGTGCTTTAGTCAAGTGGATCCTTCCAAGTGCAGTTAGATTTTCAATGAAGATTTGATGACATACATGGAAACTGGATAGACCAGTTCAAAATATAAAGAAACTAGGTTGAAAAACAAATGCAACTTTTTAGCTTTGTTCAAGTGTCTTGTGTTTCAAGACTTGGTCTTAATTCCCTTGTGTGCTGTGCTGTTTGCAGTCCCTTCCTTTTTCCTCCCCCCTCCCTTGTATTTTATTCCAAGAAAAGTACCATCATGTGGATACTTTGTTGCCATCGTATACATTTTTATCTCTTTGATTTTTCCTCCCAGTAAGAAATTATGAAGACTGAATACAACATAGAAGAATATCTGTGGGTTACTCAAATTTTAAAGTTCCATACTTTTTTGTTCAAAGTTATGATTAGCGCAGATGAGTGTACAGCAAGTGTTCTTAATTCATTGGAAGAACATTCTACTACTTTTTTTTATTACCAAGTAAAGGATCACCAAAAGCACAGTGTAGGAAAACATGTCCAGAGATTGTTACCTGTTGTTGCATTTTTTTTTTACTTTGGAATGTTTATTCTGAATGTAAAACCATAAATGAATGTGTTTTCTTTTGAAATTTTCTTAAACATGTCCTAATTTGCTGACCTCATTCCTCCTTTGAAGAACAAAATTGTGATATGTATACCCCAATATGTTCTTCAGAGTATGACAATGATTCAAATGGTTCACTACAACTAAATACAGTGAGGGGTAACACTAATTTTTTAACACGTGGCCAGTGAAAATACCAATAACATGGCAAAGGCATTATTTCAAGGTGCATAAAATATTGACAACTTTTGGCACGTTTTTCTTTTTCTTGGTTTAAAAAGTCACAGGTCATTTGGATTTTCTTGCAGCTTAAAGTCAATGGCAGAAGGGATGGTGGTTCTAATATAATCCTTGACCTAGTCAGTCTTTTGTTTTCGTTTTTATCATGATTATTCTCTTGAGACCAAATGTACCTTTTAAAGCTATGGATACAGCAAGGGAAGTAACTCATCACAGCCACAATGGATTTTGCTCAAAAGTTTTTTTTAAATGCTGTTGCAATTTTACGCATAATGATAACTGTACAAAGTGTAAAAACCACAAAGTTTACTTTTTTTTTTTTTGGTTTCATCTTCTAGACTGTTGTTTTAATTTTATTCAATAATTTTTCTTTGTCTGTGTGAACAACATGTTATTTTGCTGTAAATACTGAGTGAACTATGAAGAGACAGTGCCTCCTCTGAACAGATGTGTATGGAAATAAAGACCAGATGTTTTTTTTTTCTTCTTGCTCCGTATTTTTCAATTTTACTTTAAACAAAACAGTTTTTTTTTAATATTCCTGTGCGGTATTCTCAAATGGTCAATGCAGTATGCCATTTTTCCACTACTGTAATCAGGGACATGATATAATTCGTAATAAATTTTTATAAGTAAAACTATAAAATTAGATAGCCATGTTTTCAATCGTTAGAGAATCTTAAACAGGAGCTCCTTGTGCCTTTATCTCCCTAAACCTTCATCAATTTATTTTTCCATCAATCTGACATCCAATCCCATCTTTTATTTTCCACCTCCTCTTAAACCCACATATAATCAAAATATTCCTCTCGGACTTTTTTTTAAAATTGGCTTGCTGCTTCTTGCCTTCCTCATCCCATCTTCTTTGTCGAATTCGCCCTTCTCTTATGTTTCCACTTTTTTTAGAGCTCAAATATTGGCCCTCCAATATCTCAGGGAGAAAAAAAATAAAGAAACTCTCCTATACTGTATGCTTATTCACTAGACTGTATTTAGCATTCACAGTTTCCCATTTTTTTTTAAAGATTTTTAATTAATAGATTGTCTTTCTGCCTGTTGAATGATTTTTCTCAAAATTTCCCTGTATATGCATCAATATATTTTTTTTAAAGTTTTTTTTTTAAGTTTTAACCTGGAGTTGGTTTTGTTTTAATTTTTTTTTAGATTTTTATTTATATATTTATTATTTTGGTTAATGTTGGTAAGATGTGTTTTTGCTTTATTAATATATATCCCCTTATACTCTTAGTCTTACTCTTAGTCACACTTTTTAGGAGCATTGGTGTTAGGTCATTATAAAATCATTGTTTCTCATTATTAGTAATGCAGTCAAGTAAAAAAGGATACTTGAAATTTGAAGGGAAAGAGAGTCATTGTTACTAATATTTTTATGCCAAATTATAAGAATTTTTTAAAAAATTGGTGGGCCTACGTGGAACAGAAAAATTCAGACTTTTTAGGGAAATGGTGATGGTGATTAAGAAGGGGTTTACAAATAAGTAGGAAGGGGTGGGGCAGAGCCTGTTAACACCAGCTTGCTTTTGATATTGTGTGCATGAAATGTTGTGGCTAATTCACCTGCTGCTTGTTTTATTCATTTGTCCAGTTGAACTTATCTGGTTTACACCTACAGCTCTCTTTTAGGTGTCTTCTTTTTATCTTTTCCTTTTTTTCTTACCCCCTATATCATGAAAGTAGGAATGCTTTGAGTTGTAAATTAGGTCAGGAAAAGAAAACAGATGAAAACGTCAAGTTAAATAATGCATTTAATTTTCTTTTTTTTTTTTTGGTCAAGGATAAAATTGGATGGCAAATATATATCAGATCTAGAAATTGTGCTCTTATGATTTGAATATAAGTTTAAGCATAATTGTGAAAACAGTTTTTTAAAGGGTTTGCTGGCATGAAAAAGAAAAATTGTAAAAAGAGTATAGTTTCAGAGAAACAAATTTCAAAGTTGAATTTATGTCAGAAAAAGAAAGCGTAAAGCTGTAGATTGAACTCTGTCTCCACCCCTCTCTACTTTTTTTTTATGTAGTAATGCGTATCTTTCTTTTTTTTCGTATTAATATCTTGAAAAGTGAATCTTAATCCTTGCATTGAAAAAAAAATTGATGGAAGAAATTTAAGTAAACCCTTAGTTTTGATCCAGAACTGTTTTAGAGTCTTTCAAATTTGTTCATTTCTTTAAAAAAAATTTTTTAATGATTTCTTAAAAGTCATACCCCTGACTTGTAAACAAATCTAACTTTTCTTAGAAATAAAACATTCAAGCTTTCTGGAAAGAAAGAAAAAAGACAAACAACAATTTTCTTGTGGTTGTAAGGTTTTCAGTTAACTTTTTTTTTTTCAAGTCCAAAGCTTAATGGCATCTGATCCAATCTTTTGTCTTTAACTAGTGATCTAGCGTGCTAGAATCTTATCCTCCCTTTTTTAAAAACAAAACTTATAGGCTACATCTTCCAACTTTTTATTTATTTGATGGAACACATAGGATAACAATACTTTTTGAACTATTCAAAGATCATAACCATCAATGCATGTTTGATCATGGATTATGAACTTCGATAAAAATTTGCTCGGATTTTTTTGTTTAATTTCCATTTTTTGTTTACTTAGAGAATTTTTTTCTGGTTTGTTTGATGGGATACATTTCACCTTTTTTTTATTGTTTATGTTTTTTTTTGTTTGTTAATTCCTTTTTTTTTAAACGTCAGGGTAAATCACTTTGTTCTTTTTTTTTCTTTAAGTTTTGCCTCTGCTGCTTTTTTTTTAATATCCGAGGCATTCACCATTTTCTTCAGTGAGTTGACAGAATGTTTAAAATTTTCAGGAAAATAACGAGTCTGCTGCAATCCTAAAGATTAAGGAGTCCATGCAAGAGGAGGCTAAACAGTTTGAAAACAAGGAGTCCAATGAATTCTTCATGCAATCCTAGCAACTTCATAGATCTAACTATCTATCTATTTATTATTTAATATATTTTTTTTTACAATTCGCAAATTAGTCACGATTTTACAGAGAAAAAAAAACCTGAGCAAATGTCAACATATTCTTAACAGAATGTTTATATCTATATATTGTAAATTTTTTTTCCTTGAATTTTTAGGTAAGGGAGGGAAATACTAGTCAATAGGCAAGATTGGACCCGGTGTACATTTTAGTTAGTGCGATAAAAAAATTTTTAACTTATCACGTATCTGCGATATTAGTGCGGTAGAATGCCAAGTGGTTTGCTCCCAGGCATTGAGCCTTCCACCTGTTTTAGTTTTATTTTCGTCTCAGTTGCTTTTGTTTCTAAACACAAATTGAGGCAGTAGGAGGGGCAGGCAGAGCTTGTGTTAACTAAACAGTTAGCATTTATTGGACATTTTCTCTACAGAGGCAAACGATAGCCATCTCTAGACCATTTCTGACCTCGCCGCCAACTCATTCTGTTATTTTTGTTGCCATGTCAGTAGTCTTTGCTTCACTCGCCTCGGTTTTCTCCTTTTATTTTTAAATCATTGCCTTGTAGTCAAAGCATGAATTTCTTCTTTTTTTTTTTACATAGTCTGTAAAATAGTCAAGGAGGGCGTTTTATTTTTTTTTTTGTTTTGTCCAAAAAGTAATATTTTAACACTTTATGCTTCTGATTCCCTGCCCCACCAATCAGTCAATTTCAACCCTCAACACAAAACACCTTATTCCCCTCCCTTTTGTTTTTGAAGACAAATCACGTACCATTAATTATGTCGTGTGAAAAAATAAAAAGTGAGTGTTTATGGGAGAGAAAGAGCAAAAAACATGAAAACATTGCTTTTGTACTGTTATAAAAATCATCAGCTCTTTAGCATACATCTTTATTTTTTGGGTCCCACAAGTTTGAAGCATTTTTCAAATTTCACGCAATCAACAAAATTCAATTGAGACAAGCAAGGCGAAACCTTAATCTTCGTTCTAAAAACCTTTATGTACTACCTGAGAGCAAAGACGAAAGCATAGCAACATAATAGCAAATGAGATAACAAACAAAAAGAAATGTAGATATCAATGAGACTAAAGTAGGCCTACAGGGTGAATCTAGGAAGGTGTACTGTAAAGTAATGGATTCCAGGCAATTCAGCGGTGTGAAACGGCTGTAACATAGAAATTTTCTTCTTTTTTTTTTAAATAACAGCTCTTCCTTAGTTATCTCCATTCTTGTTGCTGTGTTGTTTGTACATTGAGAACAAGTTTATGACATTTGTATCAAATTTTATTTTTGCCTGAATGTAACATCTTATTCTTAATATGAAGTTCTAATTTATTATTCGTTTTTTCCTTTATATTTTGGCAAGGAAAAATAATCTAAAAGCCAATTGTCACTTTTTGGGTTGTTTTTTTTTCCCCTGTCTTACAATGAAGATTAGGGGTTTTATTACCTTAAACACCAGAGAGGGAAGTTATAAATGGTTGTCAGGTTAGACTGTTAGGTGAAAAAGAAAAAAGATTTTCGCATGAAATATAACGTCTTCCCTTCTAAGTCCTCTGCTCTCTCTCGCTCTATACACTAGCCTGAACACCCCCCCCCCTTTCCCCTTTTTTTTTACTTTCTTACAACAATCATCTTTCCATATCTAAGTTTCTTCTAGGTCTTTGGAAAAAAAAAGCAAATTTAGGCAGAGAAGTTTGTACTCAAGCTTGATGAGTATCACTTGATAAAAGACTCAGTGCTAACTTTGTTGCTCTGTATTATTCTCCTGCCTTTTCAACTTCGTCTTCTCACAGCCTTATTTTGTTGACTTTCTTGATCTTACATATTATTATTTCTATTGTTATTTTTAGATCTTTACTCAACTTAGTCTATAAATAATCATCTTTGCTTGATTAACATAAATTAACAGACAAGTCTGCGGGAACTAGCCTTACTTCACTTTTTTTTTCATTGTAAAAGTAATCCTTCAATCGTCATGTGTTCTAAAGCTGTGCTAACTCTTTTGTCTCGCTTTCACCCAGGTCCTAATGTGTTTATTACTCTATGCTGCTCTGTACTTCATGTATTCTTTTTTACTCTGCTGCACGATGCTGATTTTTCTAAAACTTTTACATTTTATCTTCTTTTATATTTTTTTTGTGTTGTTTTTGTATGTTATCTTTAATAGAACCCTACACAAGTTTGGGGTTCCAATGTAGTCCAGCTGTTTTCACGCAAACAAATGCTTTTTGTATGTGGTGACTTGTGTTTTTTTTTTTTCTGGTAGCAAAATCTCATTTAT
>BMAT01005794.1:16683-29449 GCA_019649035.1 Elysia marginata | reverse complement strand
CTTGACTTACAGCAGCAGGTGTCCTATTCTTTTTTCATCAATCACCTTGTTTTTGGTTTGCTTTTCGTTCTCTTTTTTTTCTTCATTGTACAAATTAAATTTTAATTTCTATAACTGTTTCTGGAAGTGGCAGAAGAGGGTGGGTTCAGGGTTAATCATAGCGTTGCCTGTAATATTTGTTCTCTATCTGTTTTATGCAAATGAATTTTGAAATATGGTGCATCTGTAACTAAGCATAACGTCCCCATCCCTCGAATTATTTATCAAGGAAGTCTTCCACTCTCCTCTTCTTTACCCACTTTCCCCTCTATCCTCCATTTCTAATCGGCAAAACAGAGGAAGATGAAAGGTCTTGTCGCCTTGTACTCTTGTGCACAGTTGGCACTTCCCGTCTTTCTATATATTCCTCCTTTACTTGCTTTTTCCACTGAAATTCAGGGTTACTATGCAATATTTCAATACGCAAATACTTTCAATCCTCTAAAAGATGAAGAGGCCAAAGGCAAATGAGAAAAGTAGACACACTTGGCTTTTAGATTGTTGCTTTTTCCTATTGCCGTTAAAAAAAAACTGAAAGGAAATTTTTATTTATATTTTTTGCTACAAAATGAAAAATGTGCATGCTGGGACAGATTTTATTTTAAAAAATCAATTTGTTTTGTTTCGTGGTGATAGTTCCATTACTTTGGAACCAAAAATAGGCTGGCAGCATTTGCTTTAAATCTCTGGTCTGGTGCGCTTTTATGGTTTCTCAAAATACAATTTAGTTACGTTTTTAGCCTAAAGAACCATAACTCTTGACTAAATATATTATTGGCAGGAGTGAGGGAAAAGAAAACGTTGGCCAATTTTATGCTTTTTGTTTGCTTATTAATCCAAATCTAGGCAAATCATTAGGTCCTCAGCTTTGCAATAAACTTGAGCATAGCAAGTTGCAAAATTTAACTTACAGGTACTTTATTTTGGTAATTTTCTGACTGGAAGTTCATGTATCTCAGACTAATGCACAGCTACAGCACAAATCGAGGTAGCAACTGTTTCACTCATCTTTTCAAGTGTTGTAGCTGTTATATGTTGTTATTTTTGTCGTTTGTGGGTGCTCTTAAGTTTTGGTGTCGATACTTTTGATTATTGTTTTCTGTTTCATTATGGCTATGGCTCCCCCCCCATCGTCCCACAGTAAATATATAGGTAAAAGTTAGCTTGCAAATACTGCCAATATTTTCAACTAATCATGAAATGTCTTTGATAACCACAAAAAAGTATTATCTTTAAAGCTTTAGGACATTAAACTATCGGAAAAACTATTGCTGTAATATCATCCTTTTTAGATTTAAGAATGAAATGATGGTCCTAAGCAAAGGTTGCCTTACCTATGAACACTTTCCAGAAAATTCACCAGTTAAGGAGAATCAAGTGCAAATTTTAAAACCTAAATGGCAATTAGTTCAAATACTGCTCAAATATACTTTTTACAATTCTGCACATTATTTTTCTACCAGCGACCGAAGGGATTTGATTTTTTAGTATCAAAACATTAAGATGTCAAATATGTGAGAATGCTGAGGAGACATTGCTTTAAGTTGAAAAGTTAGTGGAAATTATTAAGACATATATAATTTTTTTGTCTCACCGTACAAATCTTATCTGTCTTAGCTTTGATAAACAAAGAAAAGAAAACCATTAATGCCTACAGTTTAGTTATCTTCCAGTGGTCTTTATAAAGACTTTTGTGAGTTGAAAGAGTTGAGTTACTTTTGGTTTTTCTTTGTTTCCTTTTCATTTTTCTTTTTTTTCTTCTTTTTTTTTCCTTTTGTTTTTTCAGCCATTGTGTAGCAAAGAAAGAAAAGCTCCGTTCATTTTAACCTCCCTCCTCACCATGCATAAGATATGATTTAAAAGTTAATTGTTTATTTTTTTTCTATAGAAGAATCACAAACAATAGCAGAAACCATGAAAGGGCTCTAGACCAGAGAGAGAAAAAAAAAAAACGAAACAAAGGTTGTCATATTGGTGAATTATACCTGAGGACCTTAGCTGAATAAGTTCTGAAAAATTGAAAGGTAGAATGTTAATTCACATGATGTGGATGTATAAAGACTGCTATATGCAAAGGTTTTGATAAAGTATTGATTATTATGCAAAAAGTTGATTGTGGGGGAGCACTAATCTCAAAATGCTCATTGCTCCTAGTGATTCAGTATGAAAATACATATTACATTGCCTTTTGAGAATACCTTATTTGTGGAATGTCTTTTTTTTTATCATTACTTTTGGATCTTAGTAACTCAGTGTTTTACGGCATCCTGTATTTTCCTTATTAAGAAATATATATATATATATATACATATATAAATATATCTTTTGATGCACCAGTGTACAATAACTTTACATACAGACAAGCCTTTATAGATCAGATTTAGAGTGTTTGTGTGTGTGTGTGTGTGCAGAGATTGATTTCTTCTGTCTTTCTAAATGAACATGTGCAAAAGTTTGGGTTTTTTTTTTTTAACTTTTTAAGTTGAGCATATCTCAGCTTAATTAATGCACAGCAGGAAAACTTGGTTCAAGACAATGGACTGAAACATTGTATGCAGTGTGACATGGAAGAATGACATGAAAAATAAAAAATGAACATGATGTTACAAGATTCTTTTCCAGCTATAATATTTATTGGCCACAGAGTGTTTTTTTTTCCTTCTTGTGCTGTGAGTTGATATCCCTCCCTAAGGACCTGAGGGTCTGAAAGGCTGTGATTTCACTTTGAACTGGAATCAAGAGTTCTAAACAAATTTTTTTAGATCGTTGGTTTACTTTCTTTCTTTACTTTTCCAACTTTCTCGCCAAGTAAAATATTAAAAGAATGCTGTCTTCTGGTTTTTAAGTCAAAACATCAGCTGTACTTCTATGGTAAATCAGCTCAAAGGTATTGTTGGAAAAGGTCAACCTTTTTACCCCGCGAGCTATTTTTGGCATTGATTTTATTCTTCTATGTGTTTTTAATACGATTTGGTGAATAATATAGGATCAGATTTCTTTAAGAAGAATTTGATCAGATTTCTTTAAGAAGAATTTTTTATTTTGCTGTTAAGTGCAAATAGTCCATATGGAAAAAAACAGCTGCCACATTTGTGAAGTTCAACAGTATGAACTCTGACAGTTCTGTAAATTGAACATTGTCAGCTCACCAGGCAGAAGAGACTCAGAGTCGATAGTGTATATGACTGATCAGATGAATTTGACCTTTGGGCATGGCATAACATCATTAGATGAAATGTTTGTAAGTTGATTTAGTGGACTAGGCAAACTTACAGGCTAATTCAAGAGTAGCATTTTCTAGGGAAGTTTTAAAAATACTTTTTAGGGTGGTGAAGAGGCGACAAAGTTTAAAACTTAAGTTTTGGTTTTATTCCAAATATTCATCCTGAGTTTACACACTCAGATTAAAGAATGTTCAAAAATGGATGGGTTGTGGATTACAAGAAAATAATAAATAAAAACACACACACATATTATATTCCGTTTTGGAGGTGTAATATTAATCTCTTCTATGGCAACGCTGTTTTGGTGTGAAATTTGTATGTGTGTTGATTGATAAGTGATGTGTCATGTGTCAAGATGAGCATGAGAGAGTAAGGTCAGTGTTGTAGTTCATGGTTTAATATAACCAAATTTTTATAACTTCGGTAACTCGGCGAATAAAGTTAACCTCGTATGTTGTACATGATGATGATGCTAGATTTTTAATGTGTAAGAATTGCACAGCCCCTGTAATTTTTTTTTTGTTTTGTTTTCAAATGAGAAAAGTGATTCATAATTAGAAAGTTTATGATTACTCTGGTTTGTCATTGATTGAATGATATTAAATTATTTTTTTTACCTTTAAACATCAGATTCCTTGCAGTATCATGGTTACTGACATTCATTTTTTTCATTCTCCCTTTTTTGGACTCAGTCTTTAGTGGTGAAATTGTTGTTTTGTTTTTTGTTTTTTTTTGTTTTATGTATTAATGTGTACCTCTCAGTTGATACAATATGGATGTGTTGAATTTTTATTTCATGTTTGTTTTGGTTTTAAATTTGGGCAGAGTTTGTTCAAGAAAATGGGGAAAAAATAAAAATGTAGTGTATCATTTTCATTTTTTTCTTCTGATTGTTTTTAAGGAGAAAAAAAAAACTGTACTGTGTAGAGTTTTAATACTGGTACTATGGTCAGATTTGCAGATCAAGCAATATCAGATCTGATGGAATTTAAATGTTTACTACGGGATGATTTCCCATCAAATAACATCTGCAATGTGTTGATATAGTCTTTATTCCTGTGGTATATCATGTCTATTTATTTGCAGCTTTTGTTGAGAAGATTTGATAGCATTTCCTCAAGGTGTGTGTGTGTATTTGTTTTCTTTTTTTTTTCTTACTCAGTATCAATAATTTGGATTAAGTCATAAGGTGTGTTTCATTTTGTACAACATAAATGTTTACTGTCAACATGTAGAAATTAATGTATTTGTACCTGTTACATTAAAAAAAAATATTTTGTAAAATAAAATAATATATTGGGGCATGTTTTAACTATTATCATTTTTTTTTTCAAATAAATGAGCTCTCCTGAACTATACTTGTGTCTCTATTATTGCTGTAAATGTTACCTGTCTTTTGTTCAGACTCTTTTGGCGGAACAGTTTTCTTTTTCTTTTTGTTTTTCTGCCCCTTAACTTTGAAATTAATTTGTATGGTAATGACATGTATAGCCCTGTTGTGTTTTTTTTTCTGATTCAGGGCAAGTTTTAATAATACTTGAATTGCTAAGTCATTGTCATAGTATTATTTAGTAGTGTCCCTATTTCAAAGAAGTTTTATGATAAATGTATTGAGTTCATCTCAATAATTGGTCCTGAGGTATTTTGTAAACCACAATCAAAACGCAAATGGCAATATTATAACATTTGAACGGTTCTTGTTCTCTGTGTAGTGGGGAGTTTTATGTTGGTGTGTTTTGTTTTGTTTTATTTTTGCTATTTTTTTAAATTATGTATATGTCATAGTAAACTGAGTGGGGGTGGGGGGGTGGGGGTGGTCACAGATTTGCAGGAGGAAAAGTTATCTTATAACATGTAACAGATAGAGCTTGTAAAAAAAGAGGAGGCTCTGCAAACGATTTTAATCCAGCTTTCCAACCTTACTTTAAAAGTATATTAATTTTTTTTATGTTTACACAATTTACCCCTTGTTTTAAAATCCCCTAGACCTTTTTATGTAATTTCTGGAGTGTCACTCTAACTAGATTGTGCTGTTTTACTTCTACAAAGTAAACAATTTATGATTTTATCTTGAGGTTTTTTTTTTCTTTTTGTATTTTGATTTATTGCAACAGAAATAGCAAGTCACACTCGTTGTATTTTTTATTCAGTCTCTCTGATGTGAGTGTTTGTTTTTGTGTGTGTGTGGTTTTTTCTTAATTTGTTTTTAACTTGTTGCCATCTTTGGAAAATACTGAAAGAAGTTAAATACAGCTACAAAAATTATGGCAATCAAGTTACCCTTATTGTGGAGTAGCTGTGGGCAGTTCTGACAATCTGAAATACTGTATTTTATCGTTAGATTATAAAAAGCATTGAACCTTTCAGAATTTATATTATTATACTCAGTTCTGTGTAGGTTGTGTTTAATTTTCATGTTCACTTTTTTTTTCTTTGACAAAGTTACGCACGTGATATCATTGATTTTTTTTTTGGTTCTTGAATCACCATAACATATTGATTCATATTAATTATTATGATTATTAATTGTTTTTATCAATACCTCTCAAGACTGTACATTTTGTGGCTGTAACAAATATTTATTATTGCTCACTGTCTTTTTTTGTTGTTGTTTTTGTTTGTTTGTGTGCTTTTTTTCTGTTTTTATTGATCATTTCTGAATATTCTTTAGAAATTTTTAGGCAAGGAAACTGTTTTTTATGTCTTTTATGAGGAGGAAGAGAGGACATAATGAAACTTAAACTGTTTTAGCGTACAAATTACAAGATTAATTTGAGTGTGGGTGTGTATGTATTCTGAATTTTTAGTTCTTTGTGAAAGAAGAAAAAAAAAGCGAATAAATACAAAAGTGTGTGGATGCAGAAATGCAGCAGATATTTTGAAAGTACTCGCTTTAGGAAATGTTGGACAGTTTTTAAAAAAATAATAATGACAAAATATTGTTTTGTACCGTACTGTTAAACTGCACTTGTTATTATTATTAATGTTATGATGATGACTATTATTTATGACTTAATGTACATTTCTCTGCGTGTAGTTTCAGGGGGCTCAAATAAAATATTGTCAAATGTTAAGCAATTTGTGTTCCTTCCTTAATTGTTTCAAGAGTAATTCATTTTGATTTTGTTTTGTTATTAATGTTGTAGATAGATGGTAAATCCTTTTTTTTTTGTTTTTTTTTGTTAATGTTCCTGTCTTTTGTTTTTGTTTTAATGGTCTAAATATTCATTTTAAAAGAGTATAGATCTCTTGCTCTAAACCCAAAGAGATTTGGGTCTGTCATAATTAAACATGTCTCGTGCCCAGGGTGAATTAGTGGGGTGTCACAGTTTTTACACCTTCAAACTCAAAGGCATTGCTGTTTTGAATAAGAAATTTTTCTCAGCTTTTAAACCTCAAAAGTGTCAAAAGATTATTAATATTTTGTGGGAAGATACTACATGTAATACTTTTGTTGATTTAAAATATAGAGAAAAAGAAAAACTTTAACTTCAAATGACATTTTCTCAAAATTTAAAAAAAAAATAATAATAAACGAACTTCCCACTCTTTTGCCTTGGACGCGAGACATATAAGCTTTTGCTCTCAAACCCAAAGTGATTTGTGTGTGCTTCAATTCAATATTTAAATCTTGTGTAAATTTCCCTCAGCACTCCCTGTCGATAGGTAAGTAAGGTAACTCTTGATGATGGTCAGGCAGTTGTCACCTTTACTGAAAGCTGAACATCTGCAGTACTTGTACTACCAAACATTTAGTAAAGCAGAAAAAGCAAACCAAGGACAAGAGTGTCTGGCTTTACTCTGACAGATTTTAAAATTCTTGTTTAAATCCCCACCCCAAAAAGGGCAATGGCGATACAAGACAAATGGAAATTGATTTCAGAACAAACACAATCATAATAACAATTACACAAGAGGATTATAAAGGTATTTAACATGGAAATTAGTGAGTTGGGAGAGATGAGCATACAGGACCGTCAGTCTAAACAATACAGACTGGTGTAAAGTAATATGATACTCAAGGCATTATCGTATCGATTAATCTTCCATGTTTTAAAATTATAGTCACCTAAAAAATAGAGAAAAGCTGCTTCTGTGCTGCTTCGCAGGTTCAAATTTTGAGAGTGTGGCTTATTAGGAATGGTTTAGCAAAGATAATGATTAGTCTAATGTTTATTTTTCCAATGAACCTAAAACATTGCCTTCTAGTTTTAACCCATGAGGAAGGAAAGAAAATGTTTTCACTGATCTTAGTGGCAAAAGGAATCACAAAGAAATTTGTATATATATATATATATATGTACTGCAATAAGCATCATAATTTTAAGGAATTAAAGACACACTTGTTTTTCCCCAGTAAAGATTTTTAAACTTAAAGCAATTGCCTTGGTAGATAGGCCTATCATAATGGCTATATATTTTGTGATAAGGGAAAGGAAACAGATAAATTTTAAATGTAAGATGCATCAATAAAATAAACGAGGCCATCAGTGACGGCTCTTAGCGTTCACTATTCCCTATTACTTGACGTATCTGTGCGTCATGCAGCCTTTATAGGGTTGTTCCATGAACTTTAAACATAAACTACCTCGTCCACAGGCACAGAAGAGTTCAATGGTTAGTTCACCTTTTGGATTTTACGCACAAAAGAGGTTAGTCCTGAAACAGCCCTATTGAGAACTCCGTCAAGCAGCTGCACTTCCAGCCTTGCATAACCATGTACATGTACATCATTACATTTGTTGTTTTCCTCGAAAGGGGAATTGAAGCATTCTGAACCTGTAAAAGATGCAAAACAGAGAGTTGATACTCAGTCATGACAGGTATGAAGACAATGTATATCCATCAAATATGGCAGCTGCCAGCTTTCGGAAAACAGAATGTTGTGTCGCTCACCACTGCCAGCAAGAAAAAAGGAAAAAAATTAAGTTTCAAAAGTGAAAATGAATTGCACACGCACAGCGGTATGCAGCTTAGGACTAGGAGAGAAATAAGGCCCTGTGCAGCATAGTATAACTTAAGTTACACGTTTCAGTTTGTACAAAACGAAAGGAAGCCAACTGATAAGTACATAACACGGGACAATATCAGCATTTCTCTTTTGCCGTGTCAGCTATCCACTTGC
The DNA here is from genome assembly GCA_019649035.1 of Elysia marginata. Lineage (NCBI taxonomy): Eukaryota > Metazoa > Mollusca > Gastropoda > Plakobranchidae > Elysia > Elysia marginata. Next base: position 21,061 of record BMAT01005794.1, on the reverse strand, counting down.
GACACTTCACCATGAAATTGATTGGTACGCTCCATCTACATGTACTTACGACATGTAGGAATTCATAGTTGCCAACTTCTCGCTCACCCATCTGTTGGTTTTTTTTTTTTTATGTTTTTTTTTTTTTGCCAGCTACCGCCTCCACATAATTATGTCCTCATATAATAATTATGATCAATTGCTCTCTTAAGTACAACTTACTTTAAGTTTAACTATTCATCTCTCCTTAGTACAATATAAACGAAAATTCCGACGCATTTTATAAAGATTAAAAAATGATGAGGATTAAAACGTGACATGTCGATTGCGATTCATTCTTTGTTGATAATTTATACAGCAAATGAGTCAGGCTAGTACTGGCCAACGCAGCTGAATTTAAGAGAAACGCAGGGTAGACCTTAATGGAGCATAGGTGTCAGTTGCACCTGTTCTTCTGTAAAACACAGCAATCTTAAACTTAGAGATTCTACTGCAAGTTAGTAGGCCTATAAATAATTAGTAGTCACCATTAAAGCTACGTTAAAACCTAGGCCACCGTACTCAAATGCGGCTTAGGTTAAAAGTTAAAACCTAACACATCAGGAGCTCGAGTAGGGCCGAAGAAGAAAAAGGCGGCGCGAGGGAGTTGGCCTTTTCGTCATTGCCGTTTGTGACAAGTGAAGTCCGACAACCTGAATATGGTGACAATCGAGAACGTTAAAATTAAATTGCTACTGTGTTCGGGAACACAGAGGGTTGTCTTCGCCTGATTTTATACCTCGAGGATAGAGCATCAATGCTGCTAATTACTGATGTGCCTCTTGACAAACGTAGAAAAGCTGTTATTATTAACTTGCACAATACGGTAATGCGACGACTCATATAGAGGTTTTGACAAGAGATCGGGAGGTGCGTGGTTCGATCCCCGGCCGAGTCAAACCAATGACTTTAAAATTGGTATTAGCAGCTGATCTGCCTAGTGTCTGGCATTATGAATTTAGTGTTAAGTCTGGTCGGCCCGGTGTCAGGATAATGTGACTGGGTGGGTGTATGAAAGCGCTCCTTACATCACAGCGTGACAGCACGCTTTCAATTGTCCCAAGCACTGTCTCCGATATAACCTCTAAGTTGACTGGGAAGTTAAAATTCAAACAACCAACCAACCAACTAAATAACCCAGGAGGCTACCTTCTGACTATTATTTTTTTCGGTCCATTCAAACGCTACCATGACGTATAGCAGTTGGACACAATTGAAGCCTTTATTAACGAAGTGAATGACTGAGTAGCTAAGCTTGACGGAACTTTTTTTCAGAGATGCTGTACATTCATTGGCACACCGTTGGCAAAGAAGCACCAATTTTCAAAGTGACTATGTTGAAAAGAAGACCTAGGCTAACGAGTGTGAGGAACTGTACTTGCTCTAAGTTTGAATGATATACTACAAAAATGTGTCCAAGTTATAACGATTGTCACAATTTTTCCAAACGCTCCTTCTGTAAGCTTAAAATGTGTCCTCTTAAAATGCGGTAAATGTGACAAAGTATGTGTTCCACTGCTCGTAAAACAGCCTCAAAACAGCGCATTATTGTTTTTTGTGTGAAGATGTTAGCCTCTGAAAAAGTTGGATGAGTAAAAACTCAAACTTTTATAACTATAATGCCTTTACACTTGAAGATAAAGAAATTGCGCTAACCTAACCCCGCTGCTGGACGGATTCTTCTACGCAACTACTTGTCAACGTACTCCATCTGAGAAAATTTAAAAAATTGTGCGGGTTGTGTAAATGATGGGTGGTGAACTGCTGGCTGCTCGGATAACGCTACAGCCTCAATTATTTTTAATCACAGCCTCGTTTAGAAACTCAAATGCAGCATACTGGAAAAAAAAACCTTTTAGAATTTTCTCTATGCTCAGTTTTCCTGCTTCGCACAAGTGAGATTTCGCGCACCGTACGCAGTTTCAGTATCATAATAGAGACCTGGCGCACCGACGACGATAACGTATCACATAATAGAGACCTTGAGCACACGCACCGTGTCTCACTACGCGTGCACGTGAAAATCGGGAAAGCAGATCGAGGAAACTATAAAAAATAATGAAACCAATTTCTAAAAATAGACCCAAAGCGTTCCCGTCATACTCACGCGTTGCTGCTTAAAGTCTGTAGTAGAGACCTTTAGCACACGCACCGTGTCTCACTACGCGTACGTGAAAATCGGGAAAGCAGATTGAGAAACTATAAAAATAATGAAACCAGTTTCTAAAAATAGAACGTCTGTCACGTACGCGTAGTGAGACACGGTGCGTGTGCTAAAGGTCTCTAATAACACCCATATGACGTGGGTTTTACAGCAGGCGATTGGCTGACAGGCCCCGTTAGCCCACCAGCTAGACCATCACACAGGGAGAGGCCTAGCAGTTCAAAGAGCGGCTGCTCTGTTATGGGCGAACAAGTCTGGCTACGTGCGCACGTAACATCAAAGACACAACAGCTGACCGGTGCCGCACGCCTACAGTTTTTCGTCCCCAAGCATTTCTAAGCCTGGTACCTAGCCTACACTGAACACAGCTGTATATTTATGACTACGAACATGTAATAACTAAACACGAAAAGAGGAACCGCCAAAGTGTTAATCTGTATAATCTGAATAAAAACATCTTTGCTAACAAGCACCACAAATTGCAATCTAAACCAGAAGGTTTTACACTGGAAAATATTAAGCAATATCTACCCCAATATCGAGCTTAATTATGCTTACTACAGGTACATAGCACATAAAGTTATAACAGAAATTTTAGCTTGTGTTCTTCACATTAGTCCTCTTGATATTTGCATAATTATAAAAAAAAATGTAGAGGATAGCAATGTAAAATGTAGGCTTACGCGCATATTTACTAAACGCTGTTTACAAGTACATGTGTTAGAAAATGTAGAGAACATAAGAAAAGATAAGCCTCCATTTTTCTTTTCTCGAGCACCTTTTATCGGCATGCAGCTCTCTCTCTCTCTCTCACTCTCTCTCTCTCTCTCTCTCTCTCTCTCTCTCTTTCTCTTTCTGTCTCTCTCTTTATACTGTTTCTTCTTTTCTTCCTTCCCTGTATTTCTTTCTCCTTTTTACCCCTCTTCTTTCACTCTTACTTTGTTTAGTTACCTCTTTTCTTACTTTCTCTTAAAACTCTCCCTCTCTACCTCTCTCTCTCTCTCTCTCTCTCTCTCTCTTTCTCTCTCTATTTTGATAGCCGACAACAAGTTGTATAAAGTTGAGATTTAAAAAAATAAGCACGAAAAGAGGAGCCGCCAAGGAAAGGTATATAATTATGTATTGTGAATACAAACACCATAGAATCTAGAACCACAAACTGCAATCTAAACCAGTAGGGCCTAGCCTACGTGTGTGATTGAACTGAGGCTAGCCATGTTTTAATCGTAGGAAAACCAGGCGGCCAGTGAAGAGAACAGACACCCATATAGCTGGTCCGATGACAGTTTGTTGGGCAAGCATGATAAGTCTGTAGTTCAAGTGGATCTTTCGGAAAACTGTAGATACTTATTTTTACTGAATGATCAACGTCCATAGTTTTATTACCGGTGTCATATCCAGTCTTACACCCGTAAACAGAGCATTTTCGACCCATGACGTTTAGCTTAAAACATTGCACAGAGTTTGTCAAGCAGCGTTATTAAAAGCTTATTTCACCAAGTTCTCAATTCAAGGTTTACGAATATTTTTATAGGCTTACGACTAGGTCTACTTGTACTGTGAATAATAAAAAAGGAGAATAAGCTTATTGTTAATGCCGTGTTGGCCATTTAGTAACTTGTTTAAAACAATTTAGATCTTGAAATAGAACATTAAGCATTTATCAACACTTTATGGCGTATAGCCAAGCATAAAACCATCGCAGGATGAAAGGAAGAGCTGAAACTTGTGAAAGGCTACACCGAGCGCCAGCATAGAACCTAAGGCTACGATAAGAACAAAATTAGGTCCTCCTGTGTTTATTCCCACCCCAACATTTTATCATATGAGATGAAAAGATCCATACAATTCAAATAGATTAGATTTTAATCAGGGCAGTCAAATTTTTAAGCATTGAAGGTAACCAATGATCATCATAATAACAATGAAAGGTTTTCGTCTAGGGTAGAATCTATTCATTTTTCCAATTCTAGAAGTGTCAAATATTTTGAGTTGGATTATCAAGTACTATAGGAGCTAAACAACAGGGGTGGGAACCAACGCAAAAGCGCCCAAAATTATGTACATGTATAACCAAATAAAGATCTAGATTTATAACTGACCAAACCTCAGTGATTAGAAAAAGAAAAGAACATTATTTCACCGGCCTGGGAGCAAAGAATTCAAGTAAGCTAAATGAAAAACAAATCGTTTTTT